>ML296671.1:2255-40918 GCA_005239495.1 Nicotiana undulata
GTTTATGAGATATGGAGGGATGGATTTCCCTGGTACAGATTATGGATCAGTGTGATATCCCGGAGATGGATTTCTCCGAAAGGCTGAATTAGCCAGCTCCCTCAGTACTTAGTGACTGAGTCACCACGTCGTACATGTTACGGGATGGATTTCCCTGGGTCAAGTTCCAATTATGTGTACCGAGAGGACTACCTGTGAGAGTTGCATGATACATACATGGCATTTAATTGTTATTTACGGATATTGTCACTGATATTCTCGGTTAATCCTGAAATATTCATTATTCGAACTGTGATTTACGGAGGTTGAGTTCGTCACTACCTCCTCAGACCGTAGGTTGTTTTGTTACTTACCTGCACACTGTGTGTGCCGATCCAGGTGCACCGAGATTTGACGCGGAGCGGTGATAGCAGCTATTCTCTCAGAGCCGACGAGGTAGCAGCTGGCGTTCGCTGTCCCGTCCCTCTTTTCCCTATTCTTCCCTTCTGTGTTAGAAATTGGAAACTTAAAACTTCAATATTATTATTCTCAGTTGTATTGATGTTAGTAGCTCATGACTGCGTGACTCCAGATCCTAGGTTGATTGTTGGAGCTTATTTCTTCTGTTAGACTGTTTTAAATGATTAAAATGTCCGTATTTCTATGAATTGAGCCAATAATGAGTAAATTTCTCTAGTAAATGAATTGAGTATTGTTGTAACGGTTGGCTAGCCTGGTTCCACGATAGGCGTCATCACAACCCGGAAACGGGTCGTGACAGACTTATGCTGAATTCCCTCTTAAGTTTGTTTGGGAGAAACAATTGAAAAGATGGGAGAAAAGAAGAACTTTAACATTTTCCATTGGAAGAATTTTCTTTGTTCCCCCTGGAACTGGCGAATTATATTATCTCAGATTGTTGTTGAATGTCATTAAAAGTCCGAAATCCTATGAGGATCTTAAAAGAATCAACAATCATAACCATCTCACGTTTAGAGATGCATGTTATGCACTTTGGGTTCTTGGAGGATGATAAAGGATATGTCGATGCCATAAAGGAAGCAAGTAACTGGGGAATGCCATCACATCTTAGGCAATTATTTGCTATGTTACTGTTATCCAATTCGATGTCTCGGCCAGAATATGTTTGGCAATCGACATGGCAATTATTATCGGAAGATTTTCTCCATGAAAAAATAGTGTTGTTGACCAATCCAGGTACAAATATTAACTTTCTATTTTCAAGTTATCAAATAATTTTTTTATATATAATTTCAGTGTCTATATGAGGATATTAAGTATTTATTTGTAGCATAATAACTAAATATAGTTATAAAGAGGATAAAAGGATAAAACTTACATGCATTATATATCCTTATAGTTATTTTAGTGCACATGTGAATATATAACCAGTCTACCTCCAAGCATATTTAAAGGGTTAACATATTAATTCTTTTTTGAATTTCAGAGGCAGAGCTAACAGATGATGAATTGAAAAATCGTTGTTTACAAAAGTTGAAAAACGTTTTGAAAAGTTGTGGAAGAAGTTTTCATGATTTTCCAAACACTGCCAAGACCTCTTTACAATGAGGAAGAAGTTGACCATTGCAATAGATTAATCTATGATGAATTGTGTTATAATCTTCATTCTCTGTTAGAGGAACACCAATAGTTATTAATGAATTTGACAGTTAAACAAAAGTCGGTTATGAAAAAATCGTGAGGGCAGTGAATGAAGCCAAAGGTAGATTCTTCTTTTTGTATGGTTATGGAGGAACTGGAAAGACTTTTATTTGGATGACTTTGTCATCTGGCATACGATCTAGAGGAGATATCGTGTTAACTATTGCATCAAGTGGAATTGCATATCTTTTGTTACCAGGAGGTAGGACAGCTCATTCGAGATTTGCAATCCTTCTCAATCCAACTGAAGATTCAACATGCAATATAAAACAAGGTAGTCCTCTAGGAAATTTTATTATAATGACAAAGTTGATTATTTGGGATGAGGCACCGTTGATGCATAAATATTATTTTGAAGCTCTTGATCAAACTCTTAGAGATATTCTAAGATTTAAATATACATCCAGTGCTGATAAACCTTTTGAAGGTAAAACTGTTGTTCTTGGTGGCGACTTCGGACAAATTTTGCGTGTCATTGCAAAGGGATCTAGGCAAGATATTGTTTACGCTACTCTTAATTCTTCATATTTGTGGACCCACTGTGAAGTCTTAAATATAACAAAGAATATGAGATTACAAAGAGAACAGTTAGATGCACATTTGTATGAGTTAAAAAAGTTTTCCGAATGGATTTTATCTATCGGTGATGGAAGGATTGGGAGTTCCATTGATGGCATTGAGAAATTCCAAATCCCCGATGATCTTCTCATAAATAATTGTGATGATCCATTGTCGGCAATTGTTAAAAGTACATATCCAAATTTCTTTAACCATTCGAGTGACATTGATTACCTCCAGCAAAGAGCAATTCTTGCTCCGACTCTTGATATGGTGGAGTCAATCAATAATATATGGTTTCACTCAATCATAGTCCTGATAAGACATATTTGAGTTCTGATACAATTTGTATGTCTGATCATTCTTTTTCAGCTTTGGAGCACGTGCATACACCCGAATTCCTAAACAGTATTAAATGTTCTTGAATTTCAAATCACTCTATCACTTTGAAGGTTGGTGTTCTTGTGATGTTGCTGAGAAATATAGACCAGTCATCAGGATTGTGTAATGGCACGAGGTTGATCATCACAAGACTTGGAAATCGAGTTATTGAAGCCAAGGTTTTATCGGGTAATATGGCTGGACATAAAGTGTTTATCCCGAAAATGACGTTGACACCATCAGATGCAAGAATACCTTTTAAGTTCCAGCGAAGATAATTTCCAATTGTAGTATCTTTTGCCATGACCATTAATAAAAGTCAAGGCCAATCATTGTCTCATGTGAGATTATTTTTGAAGAAGTCAGTATTTACTCATGGACAACTGTATGTTGCTCTTTCACGCATGACAAGTAGAAAAGGGTTAAAAATTTTAGTTTATGATGATGATGGCCAAATAACGAATGAAGCTAGAAATGTGATGTATAAAGAAGTTTTACGTAATTTAGTTTGGGATGAATCTAGATATGGTGGAATTATCAGGTATTTACAATATATTTTTCTGATCTATATAATTGCTTTAGCTTTTGAGTAAATATTACTGTTGATTATATTTTCACTTTATAATAATATGAATTAATGTACAGAATTATTGCCAAATCTTATTAGCTTAAGTATGAGGCTGCCATGAAAGCAGAGATAGGTGGGGAGTTTTTATGGGTGGGTTTTCACCTCTCTGTCATTCACGGTTGCCGATGATCAATGATAAATTTTTCTGATTGCAAAACCACCTTTTTTTGTAAAATTTCACATGATCTTCCTCTTTTGCTTTTCCTGTTACTCACCCTGTTTCAATTATAAGCAATGAGACTGTTATGATTTTATTGTCCGCGGAAGATGAGAAGATGAATCAGACATATTTCTGTTGAGCTGAAGAAAACTGTAACTCGGCGTAGAAGCTCGGATGGGTCTAGAACATATATGATTTAATAGTAATGAATCTTTAAATTGTAATATTGGTCATATTTTACAATGAAATTTCTGTCTGCAGGAAATTTTCTCTGCTAATGTTGCGGCCCGCACTTTCAGAAAATCCTCTCCTAGAGTAATAAATGAGGTTGTTCAGAAGGCTGTAAGTATATTTAGGTGTTCTATAATTTATATCCAGTTTATTATAGTTTAAGCTGTTTGAAATTATCGACTTATAATTCGCATCTCATGTTCAGTCTGCTTCTTTGAAGGGCTCTGATCATCGTCGAGCCACAAATGTCAGTGTATGGTTGGAAGATCGACAGAAGAATGGGGGGAGAAGTTCCATTTGTGGTATTTGTTCTCTGTCTCATAAAGCTAATTGATGCTTGCATCCATGGCAGTTTTCAAAGTTTCCTACCCAGAGGTTCTACAAGGAAAGCAAAGAGGTTGAGCATAGCCTAGAGAATTGATGCTTGCAGCCATGGCAGTTTTGAAAGTTTCCTACCCAGAGGTTCTACCAGGAAAGCAAAGAGGTTGAGCATAGCCTAGAGAATAAGGCATCAGAGAGATTGGGATTTCACATGTAATACTATATGAAATAGAGAGATTGGGATCTTTTGTTAAAATACTCCATATATCAATATGTGGTCATCTTAAAAACTAATTTTGTCTTTTTCATTTCCTTTCCCATTTTTTATTTTCTCTTGAATTATGTCTATTCCACCTGACATTTTGGACAATATCCTGAGATATTTTCTAGAGGATTTGGGTACACAATTATTATTGGGCATATTTAGGCTTTGTAAGTAATGCTTATTTGTTTTTACAAAAAGTGCAGATACACAGGAGTTGTGGCGCTAATGTAAAATTGTGTCTAATACTCTCGGTTAGATTATCAGGACTCAGTTAAGGAAAAATGGTTGTATTGATATACTTTTCCCATTATATAAAGATGCCCCAAATACTTCCCTTATTATTTTCTTAGTGGAATATTATCTTTTCACATTCATCTCGGGAACTGTCTTTTTCAGAATCTAAGAAGTCCATGTTTGTTTGTTGATATGTTTCACCTGCAATATGATGTAAGTAGTCCACAAACTCAATGTCATGAGCACAATAGAGTCGCACACCACTTTGTCCCAGGGAAGATGATAATGAATTGGACACACACCTACGGTCATAAAAGAAAGTTTATGATTAATTTAAGGTAGACCTCATTATCTACACTGAAAAAATTTGTTTTATTATATAACTTTTGGATATACTCTTAATATTGATGCTATTCAGAGAGGTAGGAAGTGTGATATCATGCATGAAAGTAGTTGAAGGAGTCCTCCTTTAGAAGATTTAAGCTTGACTAACTCAAGCTTAGTAGTTATTGGACGTAAGGTTCTATGTATAATTTACATTTTAATGTTACATGGGTGACTTTAATATCTGATACAATCTGCTTATAGCTTTAATATCTATATAGATATTATTTTAATAATTTATTTTTCTGGTCTAGTTATATGGTAAGAACAATATTGTCATACTAATATTCAAAAGTACCATCCGCGCATCGCGCGGGTTTTAATACTAGTTAAATTTAAAGGGCCAAAACTTTGTCCCTTTCAATAAAAACGACAAAACCAATCCCTTGATAAATGAAACCCATCTACTCCGTTTCCTGCTATATTCGCAATTTGTTACCCAAAACAAAGTTATAAAAGCATAATTCTCTAGGAAAACAACTTCAACATAACTAGTTATAAAAACAAGTAGAACACTAAACGATATAACATAAACTAACTACGCAAAAAAATTAATACAACATTGTATACGGTCGAAATCGGGAAAGTCCGATTTTAAGGCCTCTATGGCATTCCAAACCCGGTCCCGAGATGCACGGAGCAGAATCTGAAGTTTGACCCCGAGGTGCATCCGTCGAGAGAGTAAATCGAAGGCCCGTCACAGCATACCTCAAGGCAGTTTAAAAATTGATGGTCATCATGGAAAGGCGAAAAACTCCCAAGGACACGTGGTTAGAGCTGACAAGGTCTGCAAGAGATAGTACAAGTCCGTACTAAGCCATTACACATCTGTACCAACAATATTCTTTGTCATAATTAGGCATGTATTATGTTGGGATTCTCCCTTCCTATATAAAGGGGATCCCTGTCATTTTGTAACACACATGAGCATTTACTGCAATAAAAACATTCCCTGCTTTTCTCGTGCTCAACACTGTCTCTTAGCTTTATTTATTATTGTTCTTCATTTATTGCTATAATCCGACCTCGAGGCCCTAGTTCCAGTGAGATTGATGCTCCAATATCGTGACAACTTTGGTTTGCTTATCTCATTTCTTTCTTACTTACACTTAGCATTTCTTATCTAACAACTAGTATTAAAATAAATCACATATTTTTAGAACCACAAATCAAATATAATTGTTAATACCATTCTCAAGATAAACAAACATAAACTAACTAAAAATGATTGAGTCAGGAGAAAAGAAGTGGAGACCTATAACTCACCAAAAGGATTGAGTCAGAAGAAAAGAATATAGAAGCTAACGACAAAAACGTGGAGACCTATAACAAGGTCGATCAGATCCCGGGCGCACCACCGATTTTGAAGGGTGTAGATTCAAAGAAGTTCGTACAAAACCCAATTCCATCGACTGCGGCTCCGAAGGCCATTCCGAAGAAGTTCACGATGCCCGATATCCCGAAGTACAACAGGACCACGGATCCCAATGAGCACATTACCACTTACACTAGTGGTATAAAGGGGAATGACTTAAAAGATGACGAGATAGAGTCCGTCTTATTGAAGAAATTTGGAGAAACACTGTCAAAGAGGGCCATGATGTGGTATCATAACCTCCCCCCGAAATCAATAGATTGGTTTGCAATGTTGGCAGACTCTTTTGTGAAGGCACATGCTGGTGCCATCAAGGTTGCTACAAGGAAGTCTGATGTCTTCAAAATCAAACAAATAGAGAACGAGATACTAAGGGAATTTGTATCTCGCTTTCATATGGAGCGAATGGAATTACCGCCGGTCTCCATGACTGGGCAGTGCAAGCCTTCACTCAGGGCTTGAATGAACAAAGCTCAATAGCTTCGAAGCAGCTGGAAAAAAAATTAATCGAGTATCCCGCCGTAACTTGGGCGGACGTGCACAACAGGTATCAATCGAAGATCGGGTTCGAGGACGACCAATTGGGAGCCCCCTCGGGCTCAGTATATCCTTGTGGGTTGTTATCTAGAGAATCAAGGAATGCGAAAAGGGAGTCGAGATCGAATAAAGAAAGATACCAACCTTGCGTCGAGGATCAAAGAAATGCCCCGAGGTGTAATATACCTCAAAACGATCGAAGATTGGATCGAGGCCAAAGTTCTCAGGGACTCATGAGCAAAATTGGTTTCAATGGGCACACGGGGCCGATGGAGGCACCTCGATTGTCTGAGTACAACTTCAATATCGATGCATAATACATCGTATCATCCATAGGTAAGATCAGAGATACCAGGTGGCCAAAACCTATACAGTCAAATCCTTCACAAAGGAACACCAATTTGGTATGCAAATAACATGGCACTCACGGTCATCAGACCGAGGATTGCAGAAAACTTCGAGAGGAGGTTGCCCGACTGATCAGCAAAGGGCACCTTCGAGAGTTGCTCAGCAACCGAGCTAAGAACCAATTTCGAGAATGAGAGGCGAGCAGGAAAAATGAACAGGAGGAGCCACATAATATCATTCATATGATCATTGGAGGCGTCGATGTCCCACAGGGACCCGTTTTCACATGAACAATAGTATCCATCACCAGGGAAAAGCGAACTCGGAGCTATATACTAGAGGACGCTCTTACATTCAGCGAAGAGGACATCGAGACCTTGTCTCAGCCTCATAATGACGCACTGGTAATTTCTTTTCTTTTTAATAAAGTTCAAATTAAACGTGTGCTTGTGGATCTAGGTAGCTCGGCCAACATAATCAGGTCGAGGGTAGTGGATCAGCTCGGACTGCTCGATCAGATCATACCCCCCTCTCGAGTCCTTAATGGATTCAACATGGCGAGTGAGACAACGAAGGGAGAAATCATCCTCCCAGTTAACTTGGACGGTACAGTTCAAGATACCAAGTTTCACGTCATCGAAGGTGACATGAGATACAATGACTTATTTGGAAGGCTATGGATACACAGTATGAGGGCGGTGCATCAAATCTTCATCAAATGATGAAGTTTCCAATGAAGGATGGAGTAAAAATAGTGTACGGAGAGCAACATACAGCAAATAAGATATTCACAGTGCACGACTTGGCACTAACATCGACACCTTCCACCTCGGAGAAGTCCAAAGACAAAAAGGTAGCCAAATAAAAATCACAGTCTACACCCTCGGTTGAACCCGAGGGACAGGTGATCGAGGATGTCGAAGTCAACGGCCGAAGAGCTTGAACAGGCCTCAGTCCGAGGTAAAGTATGCATTAGTCAGAGTCAAGGTAAAAAACATTCTCGAAACTCATTCCCATTGCCCAACATCGATCGCTTGATCGACGCCATGGATGACCAACGAGATCCTTACTTTTCTTGATGCTTACTCCAGGTTTGATTAAATTCAAATGAGCCCGGAGTACCAGGAAAAGACTTCGTTCATCACGAAGTATGGTATATATTGTTGTAATGCAATGCCGAGTTAAAAAACGCTGGAGCCATATATCAACGCCTAGTTAATAAGATGATCAAAAACCAAATAGGCAAGTCTCTGGAAGTTTACTATGATGACATTCTAGTTAAGTCCCTGCACGCAGAGGACCTTTTGACTCATTTGCAGGTTCAGAAGGTATAACATGAAGCCTAACCCCGAGAAATGTAATTTCAGAGTCAGTTCGGGCAAAAGTTTTGGGCCTCGAGGCCATGAACACCGCCCTCAAGTTACTAGATGGAAAGCACGCGGTCGTACTAGTCCGAATGGCCGCTCGAAGGCAAACGATCGAAAGGTACTACAACAGAAGAACAAACCTCCGCTACTTCAGAGTAGGGGACTTAGTTCCAAGTAAAGTCACCCTCAACAATCAAAACCCGAATGAATGAATGAAGGACCGTACCGCGTCCTCGGAGTAATAGGCAAAAGGTCCTAAAAACTTAGCACCATGGAAGGCGATCAACTACTAAACGATTGGAACATATCGATGCTCAAGCGCTATTATTACTAAGGTATAATCTTCTCCTTTTTCGTTTATATTTCATACTAACTCGTTGCAGGTGTCCAATCGAGAAGAATCGAAGCACCCTACAGCTTGAAGACCTTGGGTTTTAAAGCATGTGTTGCACTCTTTTTCCCTTAGATCGAGTTTTATCCCAAACGGGTTTTACCATCAAGGTTTTTAACAAGGAAACATCCATATGCTACCTAAGGAAAAATCAACAAGTATTCAAAGCTTCTTTTAAATCAACCTCGAAAACTGGGGGGCATCACCCTAGGAGGATACCTTATCAAAGAAATCAAGTTACGCCAAAGAGGGCCTCGATAGAAGAACATTGTATTGGGCCAAACGGTCAAATGAACCGTGCCTGCATAGAACAGTCGAGTCCCCGATGAAAAAAACATATACGCTTGTATCAAGTAATCAAAGAAAAATCTTTGCTTGTCAAAATGCTTTGTGCCTCAAAGAAGTTTACTATTTTCACATGGAACGAATCAAGGGCCAAACACGCCCGAACACTAGGGGACTGTCATCCACAGTCAGCTTACCGAGTCACCAAAGACTCGAACTCGTAAGACCTCAATGAGGCAAAACCGAGCTCATAAGACCTCAATGAGGAAACATCAAACCTATAAGACCTTAATCAGGCAACATCAAACCTATAAGACCTCAATGAGGCAATATCAAGTTTATAAGACCTCAACGAGGCATACTCAAACTTATAAGACCTTAAAAAGGCATAACCTCGATATTAAGACCAAGGCTATATATTCGAAATTGTAATACCCCTAAAAAGGCATAACCTCGATATAGATGCCGAGGTCATCTCGCCCGGGGACTAAAATCTACGGCCGAACATAAAGACTACAATCACATTAAAAGGCTACGGCCGAAATAACGCGGCTCGAAGACGTCGGACTTCCGCCATAAAATCTAAAGGCCTTCAAAGACTTCGAAAAAATAGGTTAATCAGGCTACCCTCGGCATAAGCAAAAGAGCTTCAATAACATCAGCTCCGAACAACGAAAGGCTTCAAAACAATCAGCCCTCAATGAAAAGGCTTTGAATAATCAGCCATCGAGAGAACCTCACGAGGTACTCAATTATCGTCACATATCGGCTCATAATCGAGGTTCTTATTGGAGTCGTCGAAGAGTTGGACGAACATAAAACATGCCAAGGCATAACCAAAACTTTAAAAGTCTTTAGCTAGAATAGGAGAAAACAATAGCCATATTAGAGGTCGAATCGACCCAATCTAAAAAGAGCCTAAGGGCCAATGTAAGAGCCTAAGGGCCAACCTAAATATTCTAAAGGCCAACCTAAAGAGCCTAAAGGCGAACTTAAAGAGCCTAAGGGACGATCTAAAGAGCCCAAGGGCCAAATTGAAAATAGCCTAAGGGCCAATGTTGTAAAAACCTAAGGGTCGATAGTCCGGAGTCAAAACTTGACTCGAGGATCGAACCCCAAATGGTCAACTATTATCTATTATCAATTTTTCATCAAGAACAAAAACCTAAGGGTTTCTATTTTGATTCCAACATATCGGACTGATTATCGACAAACATCAAAATTCAAGACAAAAATAAAGACACGGGCAAGTTGGAAATCTATACAAAGGTAAAACCAAGGGTTTTTTTATATAATGGTGGCAAAAAGATACATTTACAACACACCCACAGGGAGACCTTTACAAAAATCAAGAAAGAAAGACCTAGTCTATCTTCGGGGACTTAGTGTTTCCCCCCTCGGGGACTATGTTTTCATCAGCTCCCACGGGACAAGCTTCCACACCGGCCTTTTCCTCATTGTCTTCAGCATTAGAAATGAGGAACTTGGCATCGAACTCATCCGCCTTGGCGTGCTCTATCTCCTCCGATAGATCAAAGCCCTTAGCATGAATCTCCTCGAGGGTTTCCCTCCGGGATCTGCATCGGGCATATTCATTGCTTCTTCTCTCTCGATCGAAAGCCCCCCTCAACTCCATCCGAGCGTCAGTAGAATCTTTTAGATAGATGGCCACCTTCTTATCAGCCTTTACTCAAACCTCTTCGGCTTTGGATCGAGCATCCACAACTTCGGCCTTCATCTTCAAGAGATCGTTTTCAACCTTAGTTATCCTGCTCTCTTGAATCGAGTTGCTCTTTCGAGCATTACAGAGTTGAATTTCGAGGGCAAAGACTTTAGCCAAAGCATTTTTTCTGGCCGCAACAAGGACATCCATATATGCCTTCAATTTGTTGCGCTCAAAATTGACCTAGTTGACATTGCTCTGATGGCGTTCCAGCATCTCGATCTTTCACTACAACTGAGACATCAAAATGTTAGCCTCCGAAGATGGGAGAGGAAGCTCATATTCCTTCAAAACATAAGTTACCTATTTCTCAAGGTCGTTCTCGTAATCATGACATCGGTTCAACTCCGATCGAAGGTGTATCAGCTCTCTTACCTTCTTATTACAAAGAAGCCTGATTAATTTCTCCCCGTTCGAGGACCTATGCAACTTTGCCTCACAACGAAGCAGCTCAGCCTTAAGTTTGTAAAAGGCCAACGAAAAATAAGGCCCAGTTAGAAAAGAGAAGAAAGTATGAAGTTAGAAAGGTTATATTGCCATCTAAAAAACTCACCACATAATAGAGTCGCTAAGCATCCTTAAAAGTCGAGTTTGCATCTACTGGTTCGGCCTCACCGGCCCTGGTAAAGCAAGCCTGGAAGGGGTCATTTTCACTCGGGATTCCGCCTAGTTTTGGTGACCTCAGGCTCGAAGTGTCCCTCATGGTATCTTCGGAGGAAGATGAGAATAATGGTGAAGGACCTGTTGTCTTGGCCTCAGAAAAACCACCCAAGGAGCTCTGATTGGGCAAAGGTGCGACGGAGCCCATTCCCTCCGGAGTATTCTTCGTCATCTCATGACCAACTGCCAAATAACGTAATGAAGGACCTTCTCCCCTCCTATCTTTTGGAGCCTCTCCCTCGAGGCCAGGGGCCTCGAGTACAGCAGGCTTAACGGCCTCGGGAGGCCTCCTGGTTCGAGCCATAAACGTAGAACCATCATCTTCGATAGCATTACCATCCACAGATCGACAACCAAATATAAGATCTTCGTTGATGGTTGCATCTTCCTTATGCCTCTGGGCAGGTCCCGAGTTGCTGTGAATATCCTCGTCACTCGAGGACTCTTTCTATTTATTGTCCTTCTTTACCTCTAAAGCCAAAGATCCGTCTTCTTCCCGAAAGGGGACGGTCTCATCTCATAGAACTCACTGATGCCTACAGCAGAGAAATTAATATACATAAAGAAAGGTATTCCTTAAGAGAGGAACTACATAGCACATACCATGGTGTTTTGCCTCCCATTTTCCCTTCGACAAATCTTGCCACCTGCGTTTGTCGTAGGTCGAAGAAGATGCTAGTTTGCGAGCTGATGTTTTATATGTTAATACCATACAAGAAGGGGGGGGGGGTTGATTTGTGTGGTGTCCAATTCTTGAGTGCAGTCTCTATAGAAGAACCTGGTTCTTCGTGGTGTTCCAACTTCTACTGTTTGCGGAAAAGTAATTGCAGAAATTAAAGAACACAACAATTTTCGTAGAAAACACCTAGCTCAAAAGGTGAAAAAAACTACGACCTACTTCCCAGTAGGATATTCCCAAACTCTTCACTACAACTCTGATCCAAACAGCATTTACAAAATAAACTCTTTTGTAAACCTAAGGACTAACTCTAATCCCTTTGTGGCAAACTAGCCTCTAGCTAATTGTGACAAACTTCAAGTTAACTCTAACTTGATCAATGTATACCTATTACAATTTCTTCTAATAAAGCTGAAAGATACAATATTTAATCACCTACTACAAACCAACTAGACTCAAAGATAACAGATGGAAACTGGTTCTTCTAGCTGGTTCAAGTAGCTTTTGTGTCGCACAAGGATTCTGCTTGCAAAATTGCTTTTGTAATTTTTCTTTTAGTTCTTGTTTCACTTCTGTATTTGTGTTATCAATTCTTCAGCAGGAATGCTTCAACATTTTATAGCGCCAGTAGTTGAGATGTCGTTGTTTAGTTCTAGTGCAATTCTTCCTTGGTGGAAGAGTTTGTGTTCATCTCAACTTCCTCGATTGTTTCTGTCCTTGCTGAATTCGAACTCTATCTTCTTATCACTTTGCAACCTTTTCGCTTTAGGAGACAACCTCTTAGTTCACAAATCATGTTTATCTCCTGTGCATGAACGCTTTTTGTGCTAATGGGTCTGTTTGATTATGTTTGCCCTGATGGACCTGGTTCAATTGGGTAGGCATTTGTCAATCTTCAAAACCATGCAGTGACTTGGTTCAACAAATTCCCCCTTTTTGATGATGCCAAAGTCTGTGCTCAACCCTGTACATACTTCAATCCAACATAGACACTTTGTAAAGTTTTTAAGCATTTATCATAGAGAGACCAGGTTCATTAGGTTATAAAATATCACAAAAATCTTTGAAGCACATATCTTCCCCCTTTTGGCATCATCGAAAAGTTGCAAAATGAGAAAATTACCAGAGTTATTAACAATTACTCATGGCCATTTAGGCAACTGCAGGTGCAAAGCATGATTAATTATCAAAAGAAACCAATCAAATGTAAGCTATTTAATAAACTGAGACAAAATCAATAACCAAAAAGCAAATTAATTGATTAGATCATAGATCAAGCACCATACACAAAATGAATTAAAAACAGTCGCAACCATGAGCAGAACAAAAAAAAATATAACAAGATTAAATCCCAAACTGGGCATTGAAGAGGGTTTTTGGTGGCACTGGACTCCTAAGGCTGGGAAGGGGCAGATGAGGTTGTGGTCTTGGCTTGAATAAGGGAGAGAATTTGTTAAAAAAATACCCTCATTCTTCTCCTTCTCTATTGCTAATTTAGTTCTGAGAGCATCCCGCTCATCTTCAACCTCAATAAGGCGAGATTTCAATCGAAGGATCTCCGCATCCTTTATCTCACCTTCCTTCACAAGTGACCTGACCTTGCTATTAACATGTTGTTTCCTGGATGAACTGGGTTTATACTCAGGAATATTAACAATATAATCACAGGTCAGCAGCGTATTCTTCCCAAAGAAGTCCTTAGCAGTAGACATTTCATCTTTCTTCATTGGAACCTTGAAGTGGGAAAGCACAGCAGTCAGAATAAATCCATATGGTATAGCATGTGCCTTGGATCCATTCACAACTCTATCCAAGAGCTGGATGATCAAAGCAGGCCAATTGATCCGCTTACCCCTGTACAAGCATTCCATAAGCGTGAGGTCTATGTAGCTGGCAATGTGCCTTCACTCTTGTCTTCGTAGCAGAAACTTGATCACAAACTCAAAGAACAGTTTGTGCTTAGGTCGCATCTCGCTCTTGAATATTGCTCTGGGCGTAGGTTCTTGTTCATTTTCACAGAAAAACCTAGTGATGTTGAGGGATGAGGACATACCATCCAGATTAGGCCATCTTTTCCTTGTGTAATCATCATAACCCTCAGCAGGGATATTCAGTATCTCCCCTAACTCTTTTGCATCAAACGAGATTTCAACTCCTTGAACCTAGGTAGAAACCCTGCCATCCTTGACAACTGCGTTGGCCATAAATTCAACTAACTCTTTCCTAGCCAGCCTTCCTTCCAGGTGAAGAACCATGTCCTTCCACCCTTGCACATCCAGGGCATCCATCAGGAAGATCATCCCAGATTCCTCAAGGTCTCTAACCAGCTTTCCTTTCAAGATAGTACGTTTTCCAAACATGGTGAGTTTGTCAGTCTCCTCACCAGACTCTTCCTCTTCTCCTCCACTCAATTCCTCATCATCAGTAATCTTGACTTTATTTGACTCATACTTGGTCCTCTTTGCAATGGTTGAGGGTGTGGCAGACACATATGCTGACTTCTTGGAAGAAGCCTTAGCTTTTTTGGATTTAGGTGTCTCAACCACAACTGGAGCAGGCTGCTCCTCATGATGGACCAAGTCCATCGCATCGTCATCAACAGGAACTGCCTCAATCTTCTTTTTTTTCTCTCTTAAAGCTCTTTCCAAGTCTTCTTCTTCTTTCCTAACAGCACTTCTAGTAGCATGAATCTTTGGGGTAGGAGCATCAGCAGATAATGAAGCTTTCCTCTTCTTCGGTGGAACTGGGGTAGTAGCCTTCTTGGACTTTGGAGTTCTTTTCTATTTGGTATTATAGGACTCCCCCAACTTCCTCAGCATCTCAGCCAACATCTACTCAATAGATGAACCAGGTTCATCTACTGATTGTTGTAGGCTCTCCAGACCTGTTGCTGCTTCCCCAGAAATTCTTCCCCCTAAAGTTGTGACTCCTTCCTCATCAATCACAAGAGCGGGGCCACAAATAGCCAGAGTGGCACCGTCCTTCCCAGATCCCCTTACTGAGCTCCCTTCTCCCTCCCTCTCAAGGTTTACATTTTTACCAAGTTTTCTCCGCCTTTTCGGCACCTCTACATCCACAATCGACCCAACCAAAACAAATATGTTCTCAGCCATACCAGTTGCAGACCCAACTTCAAGATTTCCCTTTTCAGTATCAGATGAACCTGGTGTTTCATCCTCGTTAGCGGATTTGAAGGATTCACTAGAGGATTCAGAATCTTGGACCTTGCTAGCTTGAAGTATTTCTTCCAGAAACTTGGCACGAGAACCAGAAGAAACTAATTTTCTGGCTATAACATTCACTCTACGTGCCCTGGGGGCAGAAGTACGGTTAGGTGTAGGTTGAGGAGTAGGTTCAAGAACTGGAGGGTTTTGGGGGGTTGAAGATCTGGCTGGAGAATGTGAACTGTATACTAATGGAGAATTAGAACTAGGATTATCGTCCTTATAATCAGGGTTGGTGGAGGAAGATGAAGAAGGGGTGGTGAAGACATTTTTATGAATAATTTTTGAAGAGAGGAAAGTTGATCAGTTTTGGTTGGAGAGAAATGAAGAACTAGGTTCGACGGTTATGCTTTTGAAGAGGGGAGGTAATGATGGACTTTGAAAGATGTAGTCATTAATTGTACAACGGGCAGATTTATTAGTCAAGTGAGAGTCTAATCGATGTAGGGGTGTCATTGATTAGACGGTTAGGGATCCCTAAATTTAGGCTAATTAAGATACGATGGGACTCTTTGGCACTGGTTCATTTTAGGATAAGTACGGAGAATTTGAAATGAACCAAATATAGATAGAGTACTGCTCACCTGTGACTATAATTATTTCAATAAGTATATGGAGGTGAGAAAGTACCTTGTTAGTCAGATGAACCAGTAGCGATGAACCAGGTTCATCGTGTTAAAAATTTTAATTTGCCTCAATTTACAAAGATAGAAAAACATCATTAGTAACCAGGGAATCATATTAATACATGGCAAGAGTGTAAGGCAGTAAAGAGATAATACTGAGCAAGATTAGTCTGGTTAATTATCTATTTTAATGTTTCTAGCCAAAAAAAAATTCCATTTTTTTTTCATTTTTGTTTTTTTCAATAAGGTGATCTTAATCATCCCTAATTCAAGCCGGATTCTCTCAAAATTCTCCCTACTCAGTGCTTTAGTAAATATATCTGCAATTTGTTTGTCAGTAGCACAAAATTCGATTGAGATCATTCCTTTTTCATAGTTATGCCTTAGGAAATGGTGTCTAACACCTATGTGCTTAGTTCTTTTATGATGAACCGGGTTCTTCGTCATACTAATTGCACCAGTGTTGTCACAAAAAATAGGAATGCATACAACCTCTATACAAAAATCCATGAGTTGTTATTTGATCCATAGCAACTGACCACAGCATGAGGCTGCAGCCACATATTCAGCCTCAGCAGTAGACAAGGCTACTGAATTTTGTTTCTTGGTGGCCCAAGACACAAGGCAAGAGCCCAAAAAGTGAGCCATGCCTGAAGTACTTTTCCTGTCAACCAGGAAACCTGCATAATCTGCATCAGCATATCCTACAAGGTTGAAATTACTACCTTTAAGATACCAAAGGCATAAATCAGTAGTGCCTTTCAGATATCTCAGAATTCTCTTCACTGTAGTTAGATGGGACTCCTTTGGATTTGCCTGAAACCTAGCATACAATCCTACACTGAACACAATATTAGATCTGCTGGCAGTGAGATATAATAAAGACCCAATCATCCCTCTGTATAGCTTATGATCAACGGATGAACCAGGTTCATCCACATCTAATATTGTAGATGTGGCTATGGGGGTGTCAATTTCTTTTGAGTCTTCCATTTTAAATCGTTTGAGCAATTCCTTCACATATTTTTGTTGATGGATCATTGTTCCATTTGCATTTTGCTTGATTTGCAAGCCTAAGAAGAAGTTTAGCTCACCAATCATACTCATCTCAAACTCACTCCCCATAAGTTTATCAAATTCCTTACTCAATTTTTCAGAGGTCGCCCCAAATATGATATCATCCACATATATTTGAACAACCAGGAGATCCTTACCTTTTTCCTTTAAGAATAAGGTACTATCAATTTTACCTCGTTTGTATCCATGTTCTAGCAGGAATTTTGATTGTCGCTCATACCATACTCTTAGTGCTTGGTTGAGTCCATACAAAGCCTTGTCAAGTTTGTATACATGGTCAGGTGTCTCTTTGCTTTAAAAACCTGGAGGCTGTTTTACAAATACTTCTTCCTTTAGATAGCCATTGAGGAAAGCACTCTTTACATCCATCTGATGGAGTGAATTCCATGTGTGCAGCAAAATCTATAAGAAGTCTAATTGCCTCCAATCTTGCCACAGGAGAAAAGGTCTCATCATAGTCAATTCCCTCTTCCTGACTATATCCTTGGACAACCAATCTGTCCTTGTTTCTTTTAACAGTTCCATCCTCATCGAGTTTGTTCCTGAAGACCCACTTGGTGCCAATTACTGATCTGTCTAGTGGTCTGGGTACCAAGTGTCATACTTGACTTCTTTCAAATTGATTCAGCTCTTCTTGCATGGGATTTACCCAGTCAGCATCATGTAAGGCTTCACCAATGTTCTTTGGTTCAATCAAGGATAGAAAGACATCAAACGCACACAGATTTTTCAAGGAGGATCTTGTTTTGATTTCGGATGTCAAATCTGTTCTGATGTTCTCAAGAGGGTGAGAAATCTGATATCTGTGTGGTTTGAGCACCAATAGTTCACTTCTAGATGATCCCATGATGTCTTGTTGTTGTGGAACAGGATCAGGGCCAAGGTCAAGAGTACTTTGCTGTTGAGTTCCCCCTGTCATGTTGCTCGGGGTAGTTGGACCTGGTCCATCACCTGCTCCATCTTGCGGAATTGCTTCAATTTGTTCACTGCTTCTGACCAGTCCAAGCTCCTCATCTTCTGTTCCTGTCTCTTAGAAAGAGTGTTAGTTTCATCAAAAACAACATGCACACTCTCCTCTACACATATAGTTCTTTTATTATATACTTTATAAGCTTTGCTATGTGATGAATATCCCAAGAATACTCCCTCATCACTTCTGGGATCAAATTTACCTAGGGAATCTTTGCCATTGTTGTGCACAAAGAACTTGCATCCGAAAGCCCTAAGGTACGATATGTTGGGCTTTCTCCCTTTAGGTAATTCATAAGGAGTTTTCTCTACCAGTGGCCTGGTCATGCATCTATTTAATATGTAGCATGCAGTGTTTATTGATTCTGTCCAAAAGCTGTGGAGTAGTTCGCTAGAAAGAAGCATGATTCTAGCCATGTCTTCAAGAGTTCTGTTCTTTCTTTCAACAACCCCATCTTGTTGTGGGGTTCTAGGGGCAGAAAAGTTGTGATTGATACCATGTTCATCACAGAGCTCAGCAAACTTTGCATTCTCAAATTCTGTACCATGATCAGATCTTATTGATGCTAGTTGATTTCCTAACCGTTTTTGAGTTTTTCTAATAAATGAAGTGAACATATCAAATGCTTCATATTTAGATGTCAGAAATAAGGTCCAAGTAAACCTTGAGTAATCATAAACTAGCACCATTACATATTTCTTACAACCTCTACTCAGAGTTCTCATAGGACCACATAAGTCCATATGAACCAGTTCCAACATCCTGGTGGTACTGACCATTTTCTTGCTTTTGAATGAGGATCTTACCTACTTCCCCCTTGCACATGCCTCACAAAATTTGTCTTCCTTGAACTTAATGTTAGGAAGCCCTACCATTAAGTCCTTATAGACTAATTTGTTAAGCTGAATCAGACTCGCGTGACCAAGTCTTTTGTGCCAAAGGAGGGGATCACTGTCCAACACACTTAAGCAAGTGAGTTCATTTTTAGACAGTGTGGACAAGTCTATGATATATATGTTATTCATTATTTTTCCCTACAAAACAATCTTGTTAGTAAGAAGGTTAATCACAAAACATTTTGTGGAAGTGAAAGCAACCAGGTTACCTCTGTCACACAATTGTGACATACTGATAATGCTATATTTCAAGCCATCTATCAAGTACACATGTTCAATGGAACGTGTGTCATCCTTACCTACCAGCCCCTATAATTTCACCTTTCTTTTCATTTCCAAAGGAGACATTTCCTCTTTTGAGGTTTTCAAGTGAAAGGAATTGTTCCTTGTCCCCTGTCATATATTTTGAGCAGCCACTATCCAAGTACCAAATTTGGCTGCTTCCTCTCACTTGAACCAATAAAAAGAAATCAGGGTTTAGTCTTCAGAACCCAAACTAGTTTGGGTCCTTTTCTATGAGAGAGAGGATGAATTAAGCTTTTTCTGGCCCAATATGGTAACCAATTTTTCTTTTTAACAAAACTCTCATTTCTTCGGCTGGCTTGCTCTTTGGGCAGTTGACTCCCAAATCCAAGTCCTCTCCGGTTTCTACTATGGTTTTCTTGAAGCCATGTCAAGGCATTAGAGGATTTATTCCATTTACAAGTTCGATCTAACTCATGTTTGACTTTACCAAGTTCTTCTTTAAGTGTCCTTATTTGTTCATCCTTGGAATACATCTTATCTTTTAGTTTTCCCATATTTACTTCTAACATGGTATGAGAATGATCAACAATCTTTTTACTGGATCCTAGCTTTAACTTTAAATTTTCAGATTTTAGCTCTAGAATCTCAGTTTTAAGTGGATGAACCTTGTCATGACCCAAAACCCGGTTCAGGTCGTGATGGCACCTAACAGCGAGGTTACGCAAGCCAACATATGAATTCCTTAGGAGATACTACCCCAGAACTCGATATTCCAGTTATTTACAATTTATAACAATTATAATAAGGAATATAACAGCGATATAAGGTCAGGCCGTAGATACCAGCTGAACCACAGCTAGGCCAAAAATATACAACCCGAAAACCCAATCATAACTACAACAAGTGTGTGCCAGGACTAGTGTCACAGTGTCAATGGGCGGCTACATAGATACAGCATCTGAAATATATATATACAAAAAATACAAGCCGCAGTCTGGAACAAAATACTGAGCAAAATGAAACTATAAGGCTCCAGAGGTGCTGTCAGGATGACGCCAAGAAGACAGCTCACCGTATGGAGCGACACCGCGATCAGTATCTACCAGCGGACGGACAACCAGACGGACCATCCTCAACACCTGCACAATCAAGTGCAGAAAAGAAAAGAAAGTGCAGCATGAGTACATATAAACAAATATGTACCCAGTGAGTATCCCGTCTAAACTCGTAAAGAGTAGTGACGAGAGGTAGAATATATACTCACTAAGGTCCAGTACATAATAAAATAAGGTACATACCGAGCAATAAATCATGTGAGAAAATACATCAAGTATAAGGACATGTAATCAACAAACATGTAACTGATCTTAAACATAACCTTTCTTTGTAAACTGATCATATGTATCACTTGTTTTCCTTCTCATTATCTGAAATTGTCTTATCTTATTATCTCAATTATTCACTTTCCAGTACTCAGTATCGTTTCTCAACTCACCATCGCACGATCCCAACTCAATGCAAATGCTTATGTATGTATATATATATATATAACCGACACGGACAAGACTATCGGCCGAAGTCATAAGGGTGGGTCATAAGGACTGACTCGGTCATAAAGCTCCACACGCTCGCGAATCATACCTGCGACTCGTGCGCTGACTCGATAAAGTAAACCTCCACGCTCGCGAATCATACCTGCGACTCGTGGGCCAATATCTCTCCCTGCTCGCGAATCATACCTGCGACTCGGGGGCCAATGACATAAATATGTATATACTCTCCCGATCACGAATCATACCTGTGACTCGGGGCCAATGATGTAAAGTAAAACCCTCCCCGATCACGAATCATGCATGTGACTCGGGGGCTGATGAAAATAGTAGTATACTTCTCCCCAATCACGAATCAAACCTGTGACTCAGGGGCTGGTAAAATAAGTCTGATTTCTCCCTGATCACGAAACCTGTGACTCNTTCCTGATCACGAATCAAACCTGTGACTCAGGAGCTGGTAAAATAAGTCTGATTTCTCCCTGATCACGACTCAAACCTGTGACTCAGGGGCTGATGAAAATATAAGTGTAATTTCCTCCCTGATCACGAATCAAACTTGTGACTCAGGGGCCAGTAATGAAAATATAAGTTCTCCCCGATCACGAATCATACCTGTGACTCGGGGGCCATGAATGCATGAATGCATATATATGTGTATATGTAGACACCATGGTACCGACTCATCAATGCTCAACGGGATCGGATATTCGCATCTCTCCTGACAGTCAAAGTTAGGTTTTATGTTATATTATCCTCTTTTCTCATAATATCGCCATGGTGGAATAATTCAAGTACATGAAGGATTTACAACCACCTTCGTTTCGCTCAATAGCTCAGGATTTGATTTATCTCATTTACTCCGTTCTCTTTATCAGTTACATCAGAAGTAACACCATTAATCAATTGATGAAATTCATAATTCTTATCTGGATAATATGTACATTTAATTCAAAGCTATCATAGCTCCATTTCATCATATACCGGCAAATAACTTGTACAAAGCATCAGATAATATCAAAGAAACATCTAGAACATGCTCCTGGGTCCTACGGGTACCCAACATACAGTATAGATGCCACGTACGGACTCTCGTCACGTCGTACGTACGCAGCCCCCTCAACAATCACAAGTAGCAACAAGGAGCCTAGAGGACATTTCCCCCTTACAAAGTTTGGAAAGGAGACTCACCTGGACAAGCACTCCTCCGGTCAACAGACCAATCAACAAGACGCACGAATCCTCCGAATTACCTTCGATAGCTCACAACTAGCCAAAACACATAATTATATCAATTTAGGAGGAATCGAGGAGGATTTATCAAAGATTTCCCTTAAAACACATTCTTGACGTACTTGGAATATTCAACTCCGAGCCTCGGCGTCCGGAAAATTATGATTCTTGAAGAAATGCGCTATACGTCGCCTAAGGATCAAAATTCACTAAATTAATCATCCTATAATAGCCCAAAAATCAGAAATTCAATTTTCTCAAAACCCTCTATTTTTCCCAAGCCTTCCCATGGATTTTTGTGAATTTTGGAAGTGGAAATTCCTCAAGAATCGAAGTTATAAACATGCGGGAAGCCAAAGAATTACTTACCTGAGTAAATGGCCCGCCACAACTGATCTGGAGCTCCTAGGGGTCTCAACAATGGAGGAAAATCGAGTTTGGGAAGAAAAATAACGAAATGGGGCTTTTATAGGACTGCCCAGCAAATCCCTCCCCTGCGGACCTTGGTTCGCAAGTGCAGACTCGCACCTGCAGAAAAAAGGGTCGCGCCTGCGATGGGCCTGGGGCCTGGGGGGTTCTCGCTCTTGCGGACTTTGGATCGCAGGTGTGAACTCGCACTTGCGTGAAATTGGTCGCGCCTGCGATGGGCCCTGGGGAGGTCGCGCCTGCGGAGCCTGGTCCGCTCCTACGGAAGGAAGGTCGCTCCTACGACAAAGGCCGCTCGTGCGATGGATTGGCCGCTGGTGCGAGCCTCGCGCCTGCGGCTCATGGACCGCAGGGGCGGTCACACCAGAAAATTCCCACCAGCTATGAAATTGCTGGTTTTTGACCGCGCTTGGGGTCCGGGAGACCCCTGGGCCCACCCGAGCCCTCGACAAATTACACCAACTAATCCCAAATCATATGACGGACTTGCTCGAGCTCCCAGAACACTAAAAACATCGCCCAAACTATAAATCACTCTCCAAAACCCCTTAGTTCCAAACTTAAGATTTCAAGAAAATTCGAATGGCTCACCAATACGCCGAACGGGTCTATATTGCTCGGAATGACCCCAAATTTTGCGAACAAGTCATAAATTATATACGGAACTATT
This sequence comes from Nicotiana undulata, assembly GCA_005239495.1. Lineage (NCBI taxonomy): Eukaryota > Viridiplantae > Streptophyta > Magnoliopsida > Solanales > Solanaceae > Nicotiana > Nicotiana undulata. Next base: position 25,363 of record ML296671.1, read on the forward strand.
TCTAGTTCCGAAATTCCATTTGGACGCTGATATCAAAAGGTCAAATTCCAGGCTGAATTCTAAATCTCATGAAATCCTGAATTCCAATTCAGGTGCCGAAATACTCCCGGGTCATCAGAAACCCAAGGCGAACACACTCCCAAGTTTGAAATCATCATCCGGAGCTGCTGGAGCTGTCAGAACTCGATTCCGAGGTCGTTTGCTCAAAATGCTTCTCAGAACCAAAATTAGCCAAATAGGCTTGCCTTTAGGAACCAAGTGTTCCTGAACTGGCCAAATCACTTCTGAACCTAAAACTACATGTCCCCACAAATCATAAGGCACAATTAGCCGCTATGGAAAGAGTCATTTACGGGAACAGAGTCCCAACACACAAAACGACCGGCTGGGTCGTTACAAACCTGGTTCATCAGGACATTTTTTTCTTTACAGATTCACTTACTCTGATTTCCAGGTTCATGCATTTTGCTTTTAGCATTGCACACTCTTTAGAGAGTTGTTCTTTCTTTTTGGTTGTTTCTTCAGAATCATTCATGAAATCCAGTAACTCAGAGAGTTTCTCTTTAGATAGGAACTTTTTTTTTTTTGAGATGGGAGATACTTACCTCTGGTTCTTCATATGATTCCTCATCAGATTGCCATGAGCTCCTATTCTTCATTCTCACCATCTTCTGATTCTTCATCTGAACTTTCCCCCCAAGCAGCAACCATAGCTTTTGTTGTGGTTTTCTTGGGTTGGACCAATTCCTTCTTTCAAAATCTCTCATTTTTCCATTCCACTTCCCACTGAGGACAGTTCTTGATATGGTGGTCAGTCTTTCCATACTTGTAGCATCCCTCGGTGGTTGGCCTTTCTGGAGATTTTGCTTTGTTGTAGTTTCCACCTTTAGAGATGCCCTTCTTCCTTATGAGAAAGTTTCTGAATTCTTTGGTAATCATGGCCATCTCATCCTCCTCCAGATTTGCTCCCTCAGTGATTCTCAGTGCTAGATAACTTTCCTTCTTAGGAGCATCTATTTTCATTGTCTGCCTTCTGAGTTCATAAGCAGTAAGGTTACCAATTAGCTCGTCCAATCTGAGGGTTGCCATATTTTTGAATTCCTGGATACCAGTGATTTTACTTTCCCAAGAAATTGGCAAGACCCTTGTCAGGATCTTCTCCACCCTGTCCTCTTCAAGAATGACTCTACCAAGAGACTTGAGTTCATTTGTCATAGTTGTGAACCTCATGTACATCTCTTGGATTGTCTCTCCTTCTTTCATAGTAAAGTTTTCATACTAAGAGTATAGTAACTACCTCTTGATCTTTTCACTTGAGGTGTTCCTTCATGGGCTACTTGCAAGGTATCCCAGATTTCTTTGACAGTGGTGCAACTTTTGATCCTGCTATACTCGTCTGGACCTAGTCCACACACTACCCACTTTTTGGCCTTAGCTTCTTCTCCCATTTCTTCAGATCCTCATCACTGCAATCAGCTCTAGTTTTTGGTACATCTGCTCCTTCAGCAGTCTTCTTCATGGTGGCTAGAGGACCATCAGTGACTATGTCCCAAAGCTCATAGTCTTCTCCAATCAAGTGGTCATTCATCATGTTCTTCCACCAAGAGTAATACTGGCCATTAAAGAGTGGTGGCCTTGCAGTTGATTGACCGTCCCAATTTCCAGGTGGTGCACTCATTTTGATCTTTTCCAAGGTGTTAGCCTTTTCAAGGATAACCTGCTCTGATACCAATTGATGTTTTATACGTCAATACCACACAAGAGGGGGGGGGGGTTGATTTGTGTGGTGTCCAATTTTCAAGTGCAGTCTCTATAGAAGAACCTGATTCTTCTTGGTGTTCCAACTTCTATTGTTTGCGGAAAAGTAATTGCATAAATTAAAGAACACATCAAGTTTACGTGGAAAACACCTGGCTCAAAAGGTGAAAAAAACCACGACCTACTTCCCAGTAGGATTTTCCCAAACTCTTCACTACAACTCTGAGCCAAACGACATTTACCAAATAAACTCTTTTGCAAACCTAAGGACTAACTCTCCCTTTGTGGCAAACTAGCCTCTAGCTAATTGCGACAAACTTCAAGTTAAATCTAACTTGATCAATCTTTACCTATTACAATTGCTTCTAATAAAGCTGAAAGCTACAATATTTAATCATCTACTACAAACGAACTAGACTAAAAGGATAACAGATGGAACTGGTTCTTCTAGCTGGTTCAAGTAGCTTTGTGTCGCACAAGGATTCTGCTTGCAAAATTGCTTTGGTAATTTTAGCTTTAGTTCTTGTTTCACTTCTATCTTTTTGCGATCAATTCTTCAGCAGGAATGCTTCAACATTTTATAGCGCCAGTAGTTGAGATGTTGTTGTTTAGTTCTAGTGAAACTTTGGAAGAGTTTGTGTTCATCTCAACTTCCTCGATTGTTTATGTCCTTGCTGAATTCGAACTCTATCTTCTTATGACTTTGCAACCAGTTCGCTTTAGGAGACAACCTCTTAGTTCAAAAATCATGTTTATCTCCTGTGCATGAACGCTTCTTGTGCATTTGGGTCTGTTTGATTATGTTTGCCCTAATGGACCTGGTTCAACTGGGTAGGCATTTGTCAATCTTCAAAACCATGCAGTGACTTGGTTCAACACAAGCCCAGTCCGCGAGATCAAGAACCGCATTTGGCATCCACGAGACCGCAGTGGAAGAGGAAAATGAGCGTTCTTATGAAGTCTGGCAAAATGGGAACAAAAGTAATAAGGTACAACATATCATTTACGTTTGAAATTCCATTCCCGGGGGAACGGCAGGAACTCCGCAGGGATGACGTCAACGGTCCTCACTCGAATAAACCGACTCATCCATCCTTGATCCTTTTCCTCATCATCACAGGCAAAGAAGGGCTCGGTGGATCGGCGTCATACTTTAATTAGACCTCGAAAATGCAGAGGCCGATACAACCTCATAAGGTGACTAAGAGTAAACTCAAGCTCGGCCTTTTCAGCAAAAAATCTCATCATCAGCATGATCCGCCAGAAAGACGGATGGATCTGAGCCAAAGTAACTCGATACCTTTGACAGAACTCGAGCACGAGTCGGTCGAGGGGACCCAACGTAAAGGGTATGTGTACACTTTCAGAAACCCCTCTACATGGGCGATAATATCCTCTTCCCGAGAGGGTATCTGCAGCACTACCTTTTCTCCCCATCTACAGTATCTCCTCACAGCTTCGAGGTGTCTCTCCTCGATTGATCGAATGTAACTCGACGCATGTTCTCGACGTCCAGGGAAATTGGGGGGTTTTCTCTATCGTGAAATCTTTATTCAGGGCGAAGCAGTTCGAGGTTAGTTCACTAAGCGCCGGAGGTGCACCATCGGCCGGGCGCGAAGCAGAGGTGGGGTTTCTCTCTTCTTGATGAACGGATTTAGATATGGTATCCATGATTTCCTTAAAACAAGAAAGGAGAGATGAAAACTCCTATGAGAGCTTTAAACTGCTACGGCGGAAGAACTGGTGGAAGAAAGGAACTCTATGGAGGACGATGGTTGGAGAAAGCAATAAAGATCCTAATGAAAGGGAAAGCAAGTATATATAAGAGAAGAGCGGCGTCTATTCATTAATTTTGATAGCCAATCAGCTCTGACGAGGCAATTATGACTTTTGGGGAAATGTACCGACGGGCAACTGCGGTCACTTCGCGGTCACGTCATAAGAATGATGCCATCATACAATGTCTCGAAGGGTCGAGAAGTTAAATCGATTTCTTACCAATCCATCCTAAGAAAGGTAAGCGATTGAAATCAGAGCAGCTCGATTTTAAGGGTCTCTGTTGCGCCAAGCCGGAGCTCGAGGGATTTGAAGTAAAGATCGAATTCGACCTTCGAATAAACACTTAAAGGTTGAACATAGAAGTCATTAATGCAAAGTAAGAGTGAAACAAGAAGATTATTTGTATTCCAAAATGCATATTTACATTAATACATTTACAAAGCTCTTACACAGAGCCCTTACCCCAAAAGAAGAAGAAATTGGCGAAGAAATGAACGCGGAAAAGGGATGAAAGCAGAAAACTGTTGATGCGGTTTTGAAGATGTTGTAAAGGGTAAAAGTATGAAAGGTGAAGTACTGAAATATTGATAGAGGTCCTCTAAGCATATTGGAGGAATTGAAAGGGAAGCTTATAGAGGTTCGTGTGATTTTCGAGAATCGTATTGACATGATCTCTGTATAACCTTTCAGTCACATCAATTGCTGACTTCACGTGGCTGACGTCAAGGAAGGGATATCAAAGAGCCAAGAATTCAAAATCGTTTCTTGTCATTTCACTCTAAGAAATGCGGGGACTATCTGTATACGGTCAAAATCGGGGAAGCCCGATTTTAAGGCCTCTATGGCATTCCAAGCCCGGTCCCGAGAGGCTCGAAGCAGAATCTGAAGTTCGACCCCGAGGTGCATCCCTCGAGAGAGTATATCCAAGGCCCGTCACAGTATACCTCGAGGTAGTATAAAAATCGATGGTCGCCATGGAAAGGCAGGAAACTCCCAAGGACACGTGGTTAGAGCTGATAAGGTCTGCAAGAGATAGTACAAGTTCGTACTAAGACATTACACAGTTGTACCAATAGTATTCTTTGTCATAATTAGGCATGTACTATGTTGGGATTCTCCCCTCCTATATAAAGGGGATCCATATCATTTTGTAACACACATGAACATTTACTGCAATAAGAACATTCCCTGCTTTTCTCGTGCTCAACACTGTGTCTTAGCTTTATTTATTATTGTTCTTCATTTATTACCACTATTCTTCATTTATTGCTTAATCCGACCTCGAGGCCCCAGTTCCAGTGAGCTCGAGACCCCATTATCGTGACAACTTTGGCTTGCTTATCTCATTTCTTTCTTACTTACACTTTGCATTTCTTATCTAACATTTAGTATTAAAATAAATCACATATTTTTAGAACCACAAATCAAATGTTATTGTTAATACCATTTTTAAGGTAAACAAACATAAACTAACTTAAAAAAATTAAGAACAGAAGATCATTTACTCAAATTACTCTTTTCTCGTTCAGTCTTAAAGAGAAAGAAAAACTCATAAGAAAGAAACGTCAGGAACCTGCTTCATATATCTCTAAACATCTGAAGTTCACTTTTATAGGCTTAAACATAAGACCTTCAAAGAAAAAAAAGTAAGCTGCAAAGAATGACAAAAGATGTCATAGATTCTCTAAGATGCATTAATCCAAAACAATGACACTTCATTTTCATGTAACCATATACATTCATCTTGAGACAAGAAAACTTTTAGGCAAAGATACTATGGACCGATTACTACAACTATTGGAATATTCTATACTGGAGGAAATATTGGACTCACCCATAAGGGTTGTTTTAAGGTCCAATAGATTTATTAGTTAACTCAAATCATATATAAGTATAGTTAGTGTGTACACTAAAAAGTACACTTTGCAGTACTTTTTCACGCGCTCTTTCTCACAATCCTAACAAGGGTTTAGACTGTGGAATAAGGGGATGCTCCAACAAACTGTGACAACCATCGCCTATCAGTAATCACAGTCGTGGTTCAATCTGTTTTCGCTTCCGCTTCACGAAGAACAAGTTCTTGTTTTACGATTTACGCGCTGAATCTAATGTGTTTAGATTATCGCGTTCCAACATTGGTACCAGAGCATAGGCTAGTTTTCTGGTCCGAAAAAAATAATATTAAAATAATTCTATTACTCTGTGTAAATCTGGAACTACCTGTATACATATTTTTTTTGAATGTTTCTCTATGCGATTAGGAATAGTTAATGAGTTTAACTCTCTTTTTTTCATCCAATAAGTTTTTTAATATTCAAAACTGATGGATGATAATAGTTTATTTTGAAATTACTTTTCAAAACTGATCGTGTCGATTCCAATGACTATTTGTACACTCACAGACTTGTATCACTACATTAATTGTTGTAATTTGCAACAGCTTTGTAGATACTTTATTGACAAAATTATATTTGATATGCTTGAAATCAGTTTGGAATTTAAGTAAACCAGTTTTTTTTCTTTTTAAACTGATTCGATTAAAAAAAAAAACAAAGAAATCAGTCTTTTTGGGTTGTCTCGATTTGCCGCCGCCTTGTAGCCGCCGGAATACTTCCACCGCGGGAATACCATCGCCACCGCTGGTGGTTATACATATTTGTTTTTGTTTTTCAGCCACTAAGAAGAAGAAGGTTGGAGAGGCTATGGCTTCCCCCTTCTCTCTCTCTAAAAAAAAGAGAATTGAAGCTTTGTGCTTCAATGGAGGATGACGGTCAAAAGAGTTGAAAAAAAAGTAGAGAAGAAACTTAGGATTTCTCTCTCCTTAAAATCTGATTTAATAATAAAACTAAAAACAAAAACGTTTTATGGTGGCTGCTCTCCCATATTTTTTTGCTGATGATATAACCCTAATGGGAAAAACAAATAAGAAGAAAGAGTCATTGTATCAAATATTGCATGATTTTTTTTCATGGAATCTGGACTTGCCATAAACACTTATAAATCAAGAATTGTCCTTCCTAAAAATTGCTCCAAGGATCACACAAACTTTCTAACAACCCTTTTTGGTATAAAATCGACTGGTGAATTTCGAAAATACCTAGGATTTCCAATCCTTAATCACTCGCCCACTGCCAAGGATTTCCAATTTATCATAGACAAATTGCATACCAAATTGTCTCACTGAAAATGCTCCTTAATATGGTTGGACGAACCACTCTAGCATCGAGTACTTTAGGTGCAATTCTAACTCACTCTATGCAGTACACCCTCCTTCCCCCTAAAACCCTAAACATGGATACTTATATTACTTAAACAAAATTTACATAGACATAGTACGAGTTTTTAGGGCATTACTATTGCCCATACATGCAAAATAGTTACGAACACTAGTAGAGATATTTTTAAAACTATTACAAATATTATACTTGTTCTTCATCACTTCTTGTTCAACAAAATAAGGGGGACAAGCATGGTAGAAACACTTGGTAGAGGGGGATACTTGATTGCTTCCTTGGCCATCATATGTGCCACTTCATTTTCTTCCTTGAAATTATTCTTCAGGTGAGGGAGCTTCAGTTAGTGCATTAACCATCTGCATTCAGAGACAATATTAGAAAAGTTATTGTTATCCTCATAAATAAACTTAATGATATCCATGGAATCAGTTTCAATTTCCGAGTTTAAGAAGTTCATTTCTTTGGCAATTTTTAGTCCTTCTAGTAGAGCCATCAATTCTGCATGTGTAGGACAAAATGCTTCGCTTGCTTTGTGGAATCCCACAATCCAATATCCATTGCTATTTCGGAATACACCACCAAGTCCAGTTGCATTGTTGTTACTAGAAAAGGCACCATCACAATTTAGTTTAATCATAGCTTTTGGTGTTACCTTCGAAATCCTACGCAGGTATAACATGAAGTTAAATCCAGAAAAATGTGTCTTTGGCGTCGAATTAGGTAAGTTTGGATTTCCTTGTATCAAATAGAGGTATTGAAGTAAATCCTGCTAACATTAAAGTTGTTGAAGAAATACCTGATATACTTACGAGCAAAAACGAAGTTCAAAGACTAACAGGTAGGATTGCAGTCTTAGGAAGATTCATCTCCGGGTCTTCGGAGAAGAGTTTTAAATTATTTTCAGTTCTAAAAAGCGCAATCAGTTCGAATGGACTAAAGAATGCCAACAGGCTCTCAAAGATCTAAAGTCTTATCTATCAAATCCCCCGTTGCTGTCTAAACCAAAGGAGGGGGAAAGGCTATATGTCTATCTTGACGTTGCAAAAATTGTCGTAAGTGCATTATTGGTAAGAGAAGACAAAGGTAAACAATCTCTAATTTATTATGTAAGCAAATCTTTATTAGATGTTGAAACTAGATATCCCCATCTAGAAAAATTAGCTTTAGCTCTAATCATGACAACTAGAAAGTTAAGACCGTACTCTCAGTCTCACCCAATTACTGTTGTAACCTCATATCCACTGAGAAATATATTACATAAACAAGAGGTATTAGGGAGATTAGCTAAGTGGGCAATAGAATTAAGCGAACATGACATAATATATCAACCTAAGACTGCAATAAAGTCTCAAATTTTAGCTGATTTCGTCGCTGATTTTAATACTAGCATGATCCCTGAAGTGGAAAAAGAGTTACAAATCTTCAACGGGGCTAATCCAGGAATATGGACCCTATTTACTGACAGCTCTTCTAATGTAAATATAGCCGGTTTGAGAATTATTTTAATATCACCTACGGGTGAAAAGATAAGACATGCTATTAAATGTTATCCCATAACTAACAATGAAGCAAAGTATGAAGATGTCATTGCAGGGCTCGAACTAGCACGAGAACTCTCAATTGAGAAAATCATGATCAAAAGTGACTCTCAACTAGTGGTAAACCAGATGCAGGGGACTTATACTGCTATAGAGGCCCGGATGCAATAATATTTGAAAAAGGCACGAGACCTAGTAAGACAATTCCAGTTGTGGAAGGTTATGAAAATACCCAGGGAAGAAAATGCAGAAGCAAATGCGTTGGCTAACCTCGCAGCAGTTACTGACGTAACAAATAAAGACAATGCTATTGTGATACACTTATTTCATTCAGCAATCGACCAGGACAAAAATGAGGTAACATTTAACAATTTAACCTGGGATTGGAGAAATGAAATTGTAAACTTTTTGCAGAATAGCACCGTGCCTGAAGATAAAAAAGAAGCTCAAGCACTTCGCCGGAAAGCTGCACGGTACTGCCTAGTTCGTGATACTTTATACGGAAAAATGATTGGAGGTCCCCTAGCAAGGTGCCTTGGGGACCCAATCAAAAAGAGTACGTGATGAAAGAAGTGCACGAAGGACACTGCGGAAACCACGCAGGAGCAAGATCCTTAGTCAAAAACCTGATTAGAGTAGGGTACTATTGGCCTAAAATGGAAGAAGACGATGAGAATTTCGTAGCTAAATGCGACAAATGTCAACGATATGCTAACAATATGCAACGACCAGCTGAATTACTCCACCCAGTGGTGTCACCGTGGCCATTCATGAAATGGGGGTGGATATAGTGGGACATCTTCCCCCAGCTAAAGGAAAGGTACAATTCTTACTCGTATTAACATATTATTTCACAAAATGGGTAGAGGCAGACGCTTTTAAACGGGTGCAAGAAAAAGAAGGGAAAAGCTTTATATGGCGACACATAATATGCCGCTTTGGTATACCAAAAAAGATCGTATGTGACAATGGCCCACAATTCATAGGCTCACAAATCACTGAATTCTTCGAAAGCTGACAAATCAAACGAATCACTTCATCACCATATCATCCTGTGGCTGATGGGCAAGCCGAGTCAACAAACAAAATCATTGTCAACAATTTGAAGAAACGATTGGAAAAAGCCAAGGGAAACTAGCCTGACGAGCTACCAGTGGTACTATGGGCTTACAGAACTACTGTAAAATTAGCCACGGGAGAAACTCCATTCGCGCTTGTTTATGGATCGGAAGCTTTAATACCGGTGGAAATCGGCGAGCCAAGCACGAAATTCACAACAGCAACAGAAGAAGCAAACAACGACGAGTTGAGAACAAATCTGGATTTTGCTCGAGCAAAGAAGAGAAGCTGCATTAATACTTATGACAGCTCAAAAAAAAATTATAGAGCGATATTACAACAGAAAATCTCACCTCAAACATTTCAAAATTGAGGACTTCGTTCTTAAAAAAGTCTTCCAGTCAACAAAGGAAGCTGGTGCAGGAAAGCTAAATCCAAATTGGGAAGTACCTTACAAAGTCCGTGGCATTGCTAGAAAAGGTGCTTATAGGCTAGAAACTATGGATGGCAGAATTTTACCTACGAGTTGGAATGTTGTTCATTTGAAGAAGTATTACTTCTAAGTAAAAGGAATACCCCCGGTCAGGTATCATTACATTCGATTTCATTTTTGTACAGTTAAAATTATACTAACCATTTTAGATGATAGGAAAAAAGATAACCCATCACCAGATGATGATATTAGACCTGCATAGACACGATGAAGTAACTGAATTCCCGGTCTAGGGTTACAACTTTCTGATGGACGTTTTTAAGGGTTAAGCAGTCATCATCTAAACTATATACCTTCGAGTCTCGTATGTTTTTTCCTTTTTAGGAAAAGGACCACAAGGAATGAATAGTCAAGTGCACGAGATTTCATTCTTCAAAGCTCAAACACTTGGGGGACTATACAGTATGGAAGGCAAAGAAGAAGAAAAAAAGACTATCAAAAAAGTCAAAGCTCAAGCCTGAAGATCCATTTTTCCAACAAGTCAAGCATTATGAGAAAAATCAAAGAGCCAAAGACAAAGACACAAAGCCTGATTCAGAAACCTTCAAAAAACCTATTCGTAAATGTAAACAAATATTTAGGTTAAAGGAATAATGTTAGTCACGGGTGAAATGAATACCCTTGTATTTATTCAACAATTGTTGTAAATGAAAATGGTTATGGGTAAAAATTCATACACTTGTATTTATTCAAAAAACTGTTGCAAAAGAAAACAGTTACGGGTACAAAATTCATACCCTCATATTTATACCAAATCTGTTGTAAGAAAAACAGTTACAAAAGAGTTACAGACGATACTCAAACACATGTAAAAAGTTACGAAAGTTCAAAATAATACAAAGACTTTCTTCAAAACATTGTTCAATAAAACATGTGAAATTCCTATCTCTCTTTTGTACATTTACACCCTTATGAAGTTGAGACGTCTTCTTCATTAAGTGTCGATAAAAAAAGGGCCCTCTTTCATAAACTCGTGCTTATTTCGAAAAGGCACGGAAATTCAAAGCATTTTCAAATGCAAAGTTAAAAACTAAGGGGTAAAACAAAAACCCTAACAAAAAGCATCCGAAGACTTAAAAAGTAAAACAAAAACTCGAGAAACCAAAAAGTCATGCTACTATTAATATTAATATTACGGCAAAAGACTAAGTATTAACTTAGTCTTAAGCCGGATTTGTTTATACAAAGGTAGCCCCTAAGTTGTAAGTTGGGAATTACAAGAACCGAACTTTACCCCTAATGGGACCAGGGGTAACCACCAATTGTTCCAAATAAAAAAAAAGACCAAGTTCCATAAACTCCTTCACTAGATTGGGGGGGGGGGTTATCTTCGTTGGCAGAAGGAGAGACATGAGATGGCGAGCCTTGTGCAACAGCTTCATTAGGGACCTCAACTTTAGGTGGTGGGAAATTCGGTCTCTGTTGAGACTTTTCAATCGTCTCTTTGGTCTTGGCAACTTCAGCTTCCACGTCAAAATTCTCTTGGCCCATTTCCGTCAATGTGTCAAGTCAGGCATTCAAATAAGCCCAACTAACATCGACAACTGCTTTGTCTTTAAGAGCCTCATAGTCTTTCTCCCATTGTTCAGCTTCGGCTCTTAGCTCATCTCTCTCAGCCACGGCAGCATCATGAGATGCTTGCAAAAGAGCAAGGGATCTTTCCATAAACTGGACCTTATCTGAAGATTTACGGAGGTCTTCTTAGGTCTAGGTAAGAAATTGCACGAGTTCACCAGAGTAAGCCTCATTTTGATCCAACAAAGCCTTTAGGCTCCTTATCTCTTCAATGGCATGAGAAAGCTGCTCCGCAAAGGAAGACTCCAAGATGCTTTTTATCCTTACCTGCCTGGTTTGATGATTCCTTCTCTATGGCCAGTTCCGCTACAATAACTCTGATCCGCTGCTCCAAGGTACATTTTTCCTGCTCCATTGCCTCCATATCAAGTTGTAGACTCTCGTACTGCTTCTTCCAATTATCAGCCTGTATATGGAAGTCATTTGCTGATTGCTCCATTTGAACGACTCTCTTCATCAATTATGTGCCTATAAGATTTATCTACATGAACGAATAAGTTAGATACGGTAAAACAAAAGTTGAAATAAAAATAAAAGAAAAAATATATACATATGAAGAAGGAACAAATTTTACCTTTAGGGACGAGTGCACAATCTCGTTCATCCAAGTTAAGGAGCTGTGACTTTCCAGCTTAGACTTCTCAATAGAGCCAATCAAGGGCTTTAACCATACATCAGCCTGGCCCGACCTTTTCAAGAGGATACCTCCCGCAGGAACCTCAATTGTTACTTGCTTCATCACCCCCCCTGCTCTGCTGGAAGACCCTACTTCAACAATATAAGGCATGGAAGTAGGGGAGGGTGAAGGAGCCATGAGCGGAGTAGGCTGAGAAGAAGAAAGAGAAATGGGAGCAAAAATAGCAATGGGAGCAGAAACACCAATGGGAGCAGAAACAACAACGGAGCAATAAACGAAAGTTCTGCAGGAGCAGACAGAGGGAAAATAGCAAGAGAAGCTTCATTAGAAACTGTAACAAAACCTTGTAGAAACAGATTATCAATGGACTCATGAACAGGAGAGGGAGTTGCATCTTCAGAAGCGAAAAGTTCTGATTCAAGTACGGGAGGATCAATAACGGGCGCGGATTCATCGTCAGAAACGAATCTCCTCCTTCGCGACCTATGAATCAGTGAACCCTCCTCTTCCTCTTAATCCTCCAAGGTTTGGGACCCAATTGCCTTCCTTTTCGACGAGGAGGAGCCAACAATGTTTTCCTGAGCCTTAGCCAGGGACAGCTTTGAAGCGGACACAGCTGCAGCAGAAATTCCACGAGCAGGAACCCTACCAAAAGAAAGGGATCAGATAAAGCTCAAAAAGGGAAGAAGTAAAAAAAAACCTCACTTACCATGGGTTTTCACCTTCCAACCAAACCTCGAAGAGAGGTACTTTCAAAAACGTTCTTCTAAAGGAGCAATCAATAATAATTTTTCTACCCAATCACGGAAACCGGAGACATTCTCGACGGTTCCCATGGTTGCTACAAAAGATAAAACAAAACAGTCATGGTATTGATAGTTTATCAAAAACATAAACAAGAAAAGTGAGCAAAACTGTACTCACGTGCAAAGTTCCACTTCTCAGGAAAGGGGAGATTTTCTTCACCTACTAAACCTGCAGTAGGGACAGCAACATACTGAGCATACAACCATCTATCCTTGTCATCATCCGGAATAACTAACACTCTTTTACTCCTCGCCGCGAGAGTAAAAACTCCTTGGCAGAATAGCATCGAGGAATAGAGGTGAATAAGATGATGGAAAGTAAAGGGGATAGAAGCTAAATTTGCCAAATACCTAAGGCACGCAACTGCCCTCCAAACAACAAGACCGACTTATCCCAAGCAAACATTGAATAATCGACAACATTCAATGATAACAGGGTCGATGGGAAGAAGAAGAACCCCTAGAAGGTGTAGAACATAAGCTCCTAAGTCTGCCCCCCCCCCTCCTACTCCGTGATGGAGTAGAAGAAGGAGTCAATTCATCTACAATAATGACATTTTTGGATTGCTGGTTTGAAGAAGACATGTTTACAAGAATGAAGAATGTACAAATAAAAAAATAAGGTTAAAAGTTTTTCGTGAAAGAAAATAAAGGAAAAGGGGTATTTATACTCGGAGGCGACCGTCAAAAAATAGAAAAAACAGTGATGTGAAAGTCATAATTGAAACTGTCACTTCGTGATTGATGCAGCCGCAAAAAGCCCTAGAAGGCGCTAAATAATTACAGAACAAATCCAAGAATGCCACATGGCACGTGGATTAAATGGAAGTGACAAGCGACATATACGTTCAGAGAAGGATGCAATGGTACGAGTGAAGCGGCAGCAAAATATTACCGCCATAAATGAGTATCCACTTACCAAATATTTAATTGATAAATAAATGGTAAGTTAGGAGACTATCTGTATTGGTAAAAATAGGCTCCACATGTGTAGTAATTATGATGACAGAGTAGTCCATGTGGAGCAATGAAAACATAACAACTGGATGAGACTTTACGAAGAGGTACGAGATAAAGAGGAACGGAATAGCATACCCACGAGGTAACTAGATACGGGAACCTCAATCTAATTAAGGAGATGAAGAGACACGATCAGAATGAATCAAGGCAGAATAAATGGCAGATTTGAAGATCTTCAATCAATGGGCCAAACGTTACATAATCTTCATGCAACAGTTACGATTAACCATTGTAATGTTACATTAATGCCATTATTAGTCATTAATGCTCAATCATTAAGAAGAGCACACGTTACTGTTTAACCAAAGAATTGGATTCCTTGCTCAAAGTTATTTTAAGAAGAACACGAGTTTCTGATAACCAAAGAATAGACTAGTAACTGTAAGTAAAACTTGTAAATGTAAAGTAATAAGATGCATAAAAAGTAAGTGTATTGCCGTAGTAGTTCGAATGTGTGATGACCCAAGGGGTTAATTTATGAATTTACACTACATTCTAGGCTTATTAGCCATAAAAAAAATTAATTTTAACTACCTCGATTTGTGTGCGCAGTCCGGGCATTAACTACCTAGAATTATAAAATTTTGTTTTAGTTGACTTGAGTCAACATTTTGAGTAAACGGACTCAAATCTATGTTCTGACGATCCCGGAAGGTCCGCAGTAAAATATGGGACTCGGGCGTATGCCCGGAAATGAATTCCGAGGTCCCAAACCTTAGAAATCAATTTTTGAAAGAAATTGTTTTGCTAAAATATTTATGAAATAATGAAAAGAATTAATGTTTGAAGTCATTGGTATCGGGCCCGTATTTTGGTTTCGGAGGCTGGTACAGATTTGTTATGATATTCAGGCCTTGCCTATGAAATTTGGTGAAATACGGAGTTCGTTTGACGTGATTCGGACATCCGGTTGAAAGGTTATGAACTATAAGTATTCTTGAGGAAAATAATGAGTTTGAGGTTTAATTCGTTGTTTTACATGTTATTTTCATGATTTGATCGAAGGAGAAAGTCCATATTATGCATTTAGACTTGTGTGCATGTTTGATTTAGAGCCCCGGGGCTCGGGTGAGTTTCAAATAGGTTTGGGTTGTGTTGCGCTCGTTCTTTCTTATGCTTCGACGTCGTTTTTTCAAGCATAAATTATATCATATTGAACAAATGAACTCCGATTTATGTTTTGAATGAAGTATTAGATCCGTATCGTAATTACGGACCCGTAGCAAAAAAGAATCATCGAATTGGACATCGTATGAGGATTTTATGACCATTTTACCAAGGTTGCCCAGATTTTTCTGGTTAATAACGAATTTGCCCCTGACGGCGTATTAAAAACCTGCACTATTTGCAAATCTTAAAACCTACATATCTCCTTCATTATAATGTCAAATTGAGTGATTCAAAAGTCTAAATTCATTATAATTTCACAAGAAATCCATTGGACACAAGAAAATCGAGTTTAGGGATTGTTTGGCACGAGAAACGAGATAAAATAGCTGGCAGAAAAATAAATACAAAACGGGTAGACTTCTTCTTCTTCTTCAAATTTTCGAACCCCACAGCCCTAGGAACGAATTTCTTCACCAAATATCATCCCCAAGTCATAGGTTATCAATTATAAACTTTACTCCTTCAATTACCCATTGTTTTTCATC
>ML296671.1:51189-81116 GCA_005239495.1 Nicotiana undulata
GACTGCGGTAAGGGTGGACAGGGAAAATATAAATATATGACAGTGATAAGGGATGATATTTACATTTATATTTTACTGAATTGTTTTTCAAGAAAAAGAGAATCAAAGTTTTAAAAGCTAAATGACTATTTTTACTGTTTTAATTTTAGGAAGACAAAGATTTGAAACTTTCTATTTTATAGTACTATTTTCATATTTTGGTGCTACTTTTATTCAAAGATAAAGCTTGAAGAACTTGGAAATTTTGAGGATTTGGTTATAGTTGAGGCCTGAAAGAGGCGGTTGTGTTATTTTATTATTGATGCAGTATTTGAATTGATGTGTTTAGATTTTCTTCTTGTTTTATAATTATTGTCTCAGATATATTTTATTGTTCGTGCATAATTATTTTATTATGTTATCGTACATATATTAATATCACAGGTTTATCGTTAAAGCCCCGCCTTAGCCTCGTCACTACTTCGCCGAGGTTAGGCTCGGCACTTACTCAGTACATGGGGTCGGTTGTACTGATACTACACTCTGCACTCTTTTGTGCAGATCCAAGTACTAGCCAGCAATAGAGATTTTTACAACATCCATCTATCTATTCGTAGACACGAGGTATATCTGCCGGCGTTCGCAAATCCTGAGAGTCTTCTCCTATTTTTATAAAATTACTTTAGTATATTCAGAACAATTACACTATTTCTTTCAGCCCAGTATTTGTAGTATTCTTTAGTAGTTCGTGAATTGTGACACAAGACTCTGGGGTAGTCTTAGAGTTGTTTACATAATTCGTTCGTGATTCGTTTTATTTAAACGACTATTGTTATCATCTTATTTTATTTTGTTGAGAATTGTTTTAATTAGGCTCAATTGAAATTTATTGATTTATGCTCAAGTAATTAATCAAGGAAATTAGCTAAACGACTTCTAACATTGGCTTGCCTAGCAAGTGTGGTGTTAGGCGCCATCATGATCCCTGAGGTTGGGAATTTGGGTCGTGACAGAATGTCTCTTACAAGTTACATTTTCTACCCTTAAATAGGGAATTTCTTAATATAACATCAACCCTTTTAAGTGATTGAGCATTGATGAGTAATTATGGCATTAATGTAACGTTATAATGAGTTTTTTTAACTGTTACATGAAGGTTGTGTAACGTATGACTCATTAATTTAAGATCTCCGAATCTGCCCGGATTCATTCTGACCGTGTCTCTTCATCATCTCAATCAAGTTGAGATTCCCATAGCTAATTACCTCATGGGTATGCTGTGCCGTGTCTCTTTTCTTCGTACCTCTTCATAGAGTCCTGTCCAGCTGTCGTGTTTTCATTGCTCCACATAGATTGCTGAGTCATCAAGAATTACAAACATGTGAAGCTCCTTTTTACCAATACAGATAGTCCCCCCACTTACCATTTATTTATCGATTAATATTTGGTAAGTGGATGCTCATTTATGGCAGGAATATTTTGCCGCCGCTTCACTCGAAACATTGCATCCATCCCTGAGCATTGGCGTCACTTGTCACTTCCATTTAATGTTTGTGCCACGTGGCAGTCCCAGATTGGTTCTGCAATTATTCAGCGCCTTTAAGGGCTTTTTGCGGCTGCATCAGTCACGAAGTGACACCTTCAATTATGACTTTCACATCATTGTTTTCTTTCGATTTTTGACGTTGCCTTCGAGTATAAATACCCCTTTTGTTTACTTTCACGAAAAACTTCTAACTTTCGAACTTTATTTGTAAAGAACCTTTTCTTGTCTTTGTAAATATGTCTTCTTCAAACCAATCTAAGAGAGTCATAAACGTAGATGATCTGACTCATTCTTCTGTTCCAACTCGGAGTAGAAGAGGTGGTAGACTTAGGAGTTTAGGTTCTACTCCTTCTAGGGGTTCTTCCTCTTCTCAAGTTACTCCCCCTCCTTCTTCTAGGTCTTTATCTTCTCCGAGAGCTAGGGCTTCTAGATCTTCGTTTAAGGGTAATGAACACAGTGAACCCTTGCGTGAGCCGCGGGTCGATGAAATAGTACCTACAAAATTTTCCTTTGCTAGGGATAGTCAGGTCCTTAGAGATCAGCTTTCTTCATTGGCGTCTCTTGACAGTGCTGACAAATACCCTACCCAGATTACTGAAGGTTTGATACCTCTTGTACGCAGGGATTATTTCGGGAAGCCTAATTTTCCTGTTTTCGTGCCCAATGGTAATCAAAGAATAACCTCTTAAAAGGCCGGGTATTCTTTTGTTTATACCTAACCCTTCACATTAGGATTTAAGCCTCCCATCGACCCAGTTATCATCGATTGTTGTCGATTCTTTAAAATTTGTTAGGGACAAGTCGGTCCTCTCGTGTGGTGAGTTGTTGCGTGTCTTAGATATTTTGCTAACTTAGCTACGACCCCCTTTACCTTTCATCATCTCATCCACCTTTATTCTCCAACACTGTTCCGCCAGGGATTTTTTACTCTCGCGTCTAGGAGCAAAAGGGTGTTAGTGACTCCCGATGATGATAAAGATCGAGGGTGGTACCATCGGTATGTTGTTGTTCCTACTGCTGGTTTAGTAGGTGAAGAAAATCTTCCTTCCCTGAGAAGTGGAATCTTGCACGTGAGTACAGTTTTGCTCACATTCCTTTCCGTTTGATTTAGATACTTTATCTGTACTGTAATTGTTTCTTCTCTTTGCAGAAACCATGGGAACCGTTGAGAATGTCTCCGTTTTTCGAGGTTGGGTAGAAAAACTTTGTTCATCATTCCGTTAGAAGAACACTCATAGAAATACCTCTTCAGGAGATTTGGTTGGAGAGTTAAGACTCACGGTAAATGAAGTTTTTGTTTTTACGTCTTTCCTCCTTCGACCTTATTTTACCCTTTTCATTTGACAGGATTTGCTGCTCGTAGAGCTTCTATTGCATCCGTGTCTATTCCAAAGTTTTCCTTGGCAAAGGCTTAGGAGATCGTTTCAGGCTCATCTTCTTCAAAGAGAAAAGAAAGTGGGTCAAGGACCTTAGAAGAGAAGGAGGAAGAGGAGAGTTCTTTGGTCCATAGGTCACGAAGAAGGAAGGTGGTCTCTGACGACGAGTCTGCACCTACTATTGATCCTCCCGCGCGTGAAGCTGAACTTTCTTCCCCTGAGGATTCTACTCCCTCTCCCGTGCGTGAATCAATGGATCTCCTATTCTGTGAAGGCTTTGGTTCTGTTGCTGACGAAGCTCCCCTGGCTATTTTCTCTCCTTCTACTCTTAAAGAATTTCCCTCAACTACTCCTGTTATTACTCCTACTCCCATGGCTGCTCCTGCTCCTGTTGTTGCTTCCTCTCCCGTGGTTTTTTCTACCCTTCAGACTTCCTTGCCCGTGGCTCCCTCATCCGTTCCTGCTTCCGTGCCTTCTGTTGCAGAAGTAGGGTCTTCCAGCAGGGAGGAGATGAGGCAGGTGATGATAGAAGTTCCAGCAGAGGGTAACCTCTTTAAAAAGTCTGGCCAGCCTGATGTTTGGCTGAAACCGTTAATAGGTCCAACCGAGAGAGCTAAGCTGGACAACCACAGTTCCCTTACATGGGCAAATGAGATCATGCATACTTCTTTAAAGGTAAAATATACTTTCCTTTGTTCATTTTTGCGAACATTCTTTGCCGTACCTTATTTATCTACTTTTGTAGATCAATCTTATAGGTACGGAGTTAATGAAGAGGGTTTCCCATACGGAGCAGGAAGTAAGGGAGTTGCGTGTTGAGGCAGATAATTGGAAGGAGCAATATGAAAGCTTACAACTTGACATGGAGGCAGTGGAAGAGGAGAAGTGTACCTTGGAGCAGCAAGTGAGGGTCATGACAGTAGAGTTGGCTATTGAGAAGGCATCTTCAGATCAGGCAGGCAAGGATAAGAACGTCCTAGAGTCCTCATTCGTAGAGCAGCTGCCCCGTGCCTCTGAAGAGATTAGGAGCCTGAAGGCCTTATTAGACCAGAAGGAGGAATATTTGGGAGAACTTGTTCAATCACTCACTCAAACCCAGGAGGATCTTCGCAACTCTTTGAAGAAAATTCAGTCCCTGGAAAGGTCTTTCGCTCCTTTAAAGGCCTCTCATGATGCTGCCGTGGCTGAAAGGGATGAATTAAGAGCTGAAGTTGAGCTGTGGGAGAAAGATTATGAAGATCTTGAAGACAAGAATTGTTGATGTGAGTTAGGCTTATGTGAACTCTCGTCTTGACACATTGGCAGAAATGAGCCAAAAGGGTTTTGACCTAAAAGTCGAAATTGCGAAGACCAAGGAGAGCATTGAGACGTCTCAACAAGTTCAAAATATCTCTTCACCTGAAGGTGAGGCTCCTGCTGCTCATGTATCTTCATCCCAAGTTGCTCCTCCTGCCAGTGAAGACAACCCCCCATCTGATGAAGTTTAAGATCTTGTTTTTTTATTTATTTATCAATTGGTGGTTACCCCCAGTCCCATCGGGGGTAAGTTTGGATCCTTTAAGTCCCCAACTGACAACTTAGGGGCACCCAATGTAAAAATCTAAAACGGCTAAAACTAAGTTAATACTTAGTTTATTTTGCCGTTTAATATATTAATGCAAGTATGACTTTAATTTCTGTTAAGTTTTTGTTTCACTCTTTAAGTCTTTTGCATGCTTCATTTTTGAGGTTTAATTTTACCTCTGAGTTTTGCATATACAATGCTTAGATTATCCGTACCTTTTCATAGTAGGCACAGTTTGTGAAAGAGGGCCCTTTTTGATCGACACTTAATGAAGAAGACATCTCAACTTCATAATGGTGTAAAGATGCAATAGAGAAATAGGAATTTTCACAAGTTTCTTTTTAACAATGTTTTAAAGAAAGTTTTTGTGTTGAGCTTTCATAACATTTCACATGTGTTTGCGTATTGTCTAAAACTCGTGTTGCAACTATTTTCTTTTAACAGGTTTGATATAAACTTGTATTTCGTAACTATTTTTCTTGTGTAACAGTTTTTTCGAGTTAATACAAGGGAATAACTATTTTTTCTAACAGTTTTTATGAAGGTATGGGTTTTTACCCGTAACTGTTTTTATTGACAACAATTTTTAATAAATGCAAGGGTGATGCTTTTTCATTCGTAACTGTTTTTTGTTGACAACAGTTTTTTGAATAGTTACAAGGATAATGATTTTTCATCCGTAACTGTTTTTATTGATAACAGTTTTCTGTATGAGTACAAAGATTTCATAACTATTTTTGGTTACAACAGTTTCCTGAATAAGTACAAGGATGATGATCTCTATCCATAACTGTTTTTAGTTACAACAGTTTTCTGAATAAGTATAAAGATGTGCATTTCTCCCTCGTAACTAATATTTTTCCTTTTAACCTGAACATTCGTTTACATCTACGAACATGTTCGAAGGTTTTTTGAATCAGGCTTTGTGTCTTGAGTCTTTGGCTCTTTTGATTCTGGTCGTATCACTTGACTTGTTGGGATGATGGATCTTCAAACTCGAGTTTGAATTTTTGATAGTCTTCTACACTTCGTCTTTGCCTTCCATACTGTATAGTCCCCCAAGTGTTTGAGCTTTGAAGAATGAAATCTCGAGCACTTGACTAATCCTTCCTTGTGGTCCTTTTCCTGAAAAGGAAAAACATACGGGACTCGAAGGTATATAGTTTTTAGATAATGACTGCTTAACCCTTTAAAACATCCATCAGAAAGTGTAACCCTAGACCGGGAATTCAGTTACTTCCTCGCGTCTTTGCAGGTCTAATATCATCATCTGGTGATGGGTTAGCTCTTTGCCTATCATCTAAATCGGTTAGTAAAATTTTAACTGTACAAATGTAAATTTGAACGTAGTGATACCTGACCGGGGGTATTCCTTTTCCTTAGAAGTAATACTTCTTTAAGTGGATGGCATTCCAACTGGTTGGTAAGATCCTGACATCCATGGCTTCCAACTCATAAGCGCCTTTCCCTACGATGCCTCGGACTTTGTAGGGTCCTTCCCAATTTGGATTCAGCTTTCCTGCACCAGCTTCTTTTGTTTACTGGAAGACTTTTTTGAGAACAAAGTCCCCAATTTTGAAATATCTGAGGTGAGCTTTTCGATTGTAATATCGTTCTATGATTTGTTTTTGAGCTTCCATGCGTATTAGCGAAGCTCCTCTTATTTGCTCTAGCAAGTCCAGATTGATCCTTAACTCGTCGTTGTTTGCATCCTCCGTGGCTGTTGTAAACCTTATGCTTGGTTCGCCAATCTCTACCGGTATTAAAGCTTCTGAGCCATAAACAAGAGCGAATGGAGTTTCTCCCGTAGCTTTTTTTGAAGTCGTTCTATAAGCCCATAGCACTGTCGTTAATTCATCAGGCCAATTTCCCTTGGATTTCTCCAACCGTTTCTTTTGGTTGTTGACGATGACTTTGTTTGTCGATTCAGCTTGCCCATTAGACACGGGGTGATATGGTGACGAAGTGATTCGCTTGATTTTCCAACTTTCGAAGAATTCTATGATTTGAGAGCCTATGAATTGTGGGCCATTATCACATACGATCTCCTTCGGTATTCCAAAGCGGCATATTATGTTTCTCCATATGAAGCTTTTCACTTCTTTTTCTCGCACATGTTTGAAAGGCTTCTGGCCCCACCCATTTTGTGAAATAGTCAGCTAACGCGAGTAAGAATCGTACCTTTCCTTTAGATGAGGGAAGGGGTCCTACTATGTCCATCCCCCATTTCATGAAAGGCCATGGCGATATCACTTGGTGCAATAGTTATGCTAGTCTATGCATGTTGTTAGCAAATCGTTGGCATTTGTCACATTTAGCTATGAAGCTTTCAACCTCTTCTTCCATCTTGGGCCAATAGTACCCTGCTCTGCTTAGGGTTTTGACAAGGATCTCGCCCCTGCATGATTTCCACAGTTTCCTTTGTGGACTTCCCTCATCACGAACTCTATTTGATTAGGTCTGAGGCATTTTGCTAAGGGAACTCCGAACATTTTATGATATAAAGAATTGCAAATGAGGCAGTACCGTGCAGCTTTTCGGCGAAGTGCTTGAGCTGCTTTGTGGTCTTCGGGTACGGTGCCCTTCTGCAAAAAATTTAAAATTTCGTTCTCCAATCCTAGGTTAAATTGTTAAATGTTACCTCATTCTTATCCTGGTCGATTGCTGAATGAAACAGGTGAACGACAATTGCATTATATTATTTGTTACTTCTATAACTGCTGTGAGGATAGCTAATGCATCCGCTTCTGCATTCTCCTCTCTAGGTATTTGTATAACCTTCCATGTTTTGAACTGCCTTACGTGATCTCGTGCCTTTTCCAGATACTGTTGCATCCGAGTCTCCCGAGCAATATAAGTCCCCTGCATCTGGTTTACTACCAGCTGAGAGTCGCTTTTGATCACGATCTGCTCAATTGAAAGTTCTCGTGCCAGTTCAAGCCCTGCAATGACAACTTCGTACTCTGCTTCATTGTTAGTTATGGGATAACATTTAATAGCTTGCCTTGTCTTTTCACCCGTTGGTGATATTAAGACTATACCTAGGCTGGCTCCTTTTACATTAGAAGAGCCGTCAGTAAATAGGGTCCATATACCCGGATTAGCCCCATTAAAAAGTAGTAACTCTTTTTCTACTTCAGGGACGATGCTATTATTAAAATCAACGACGAAATCAGCTAAAATTTGAGATGTTATTGCAGTCCTAGGCAGATACATTATGTCATGCTCGCTTAATTCTATAGCCCATTTAGCTAACTTTCCTGATAATTCCTGTTTATGTAGAGAATTTATCAATGGATATGAAGTCACAACAGTGATTGGATGACATTGAAAATATGGTCTTAATTTTCTAGCTGTCATGATTAGAGCCAAGGCTAATTTTTCTAGATGTGAGTATCTAGTTTCAGCATCTAATAAATTCTTCCTTACATAATAAATTGGAGATTGTTTACCTGTGTCTTCCCTTACCAGTACTGCACTTACTACAATTTCTGCAACGGCAAGATAGATATACAATATTTCCCCCTCTTTTGTTTTTGATAGAAATAGGGGTTTTGATAGATAAACCTTCAGATCTTTGAGAGCCTGCTAACATTCCTCAGTCCATTTGAACTGATTCTACTTTTTAAGAACTGAAAAGAATTTAAAACTCTTCTCTGAAGACCTGGAAATAAATCTTCATAAGGCTGCAATTCGCCTGTTAGTCTTTGAACTTCTTTTTTGTTTGTAAGTATATCGGGTATTTTCTCTGTAGCTTTAATTTGAGCAGGATTTACCTCTATTCCTCTGTTTGATACAAGGAAACCCAAAAACTTACCTGATTCTACGCCAAAGGCGCATTTTTCTGGATTCAATTTCATATTATACCTGCGTAAAATTTCAAAGGTAATAGAAAGTTGCTAGAAATGATCTTCCGTATGTATTGATTTCACCAGCATGTCATCGATGTAAACCTCCATCGTCTTTCCCAGATGTTACTGGAACATCTTGGTTACTAGCCTCTGATACGTGGCTCCAGCATTTTTCCATCCAAAAGGCATGACTTTGTAATAGTAAGTCCCCCTGTTTGTAATAAAGGAAGTTTTTTCCTCGTCTGAGGGATCCATTTTTATCTGATTATAACTAGAATACGCATCTAGAAAGCTTAAGAATTCATGACCTGCGGTGGCTTCAATCATTTGATCTATATGTGGTAATGGAAATGAATCTTTGGGGCATGCTTTATTTAAGTCTGTGTAATCTACGCATATTCTCCATTTACCATTCTTCTTAGGCACCACTACAGTGTTAGCTAACCAGTTAGGGTATGTTACCTCTCGTATTGAACCAATTTTCAAGAGTTTTTGTACCTCTTCGTCAATTACTTGGTTCTTGAATAGTCCTTGCTTTATTTTCTTCTGCTTAACAGGTACGAAGGATGGATCTTCATTTAGCTTATGAGTCATCACTTCTGGCGGGATACCTGTCATGTCTGAATGGGACCATGCAAAGCAATCTACATTAGCTTTTAAATAATCAATTAACTTACCTCTTCGACTGAGGCTCAGCCTCGTGCCTATGTGAACTTTCTGTTCAGGATTTTGTTCTAACAATGGAACAACTTCGAGCTCTTCCATGGTCGTTTTGATGTGTTCATCTTCCTCTGGTTCCTGAATGACATCAGGTCATGAATCTACATCTGTATGATTTGATACATCTTCTAAGGTGACTTGGTTCACCTTCCCGTTACTATCTTCTTCCGTACCTGTTTGGGCAATAATTTCTTCCATACATGTTTGGAAATAATTTCTTCCGTATCTGTTTGGGCAATGTCTTCTATTTGGGAGACTTCCCTATCTTTTGATTTTTCGGCTTCTACTTTTTTGTTGTAATGTACCACGAAATTTATATCCCTCGAAATTTGTTGATCACCTCTAATCTGTCGAATTCCCCATTCGGAAGGGAATTTAATTACTTGATGCAAGGTGGATGGTATTGCTTTCATGTCGTGGATCCATGGTCTCCCCATGATTATGTTATAGGCCATGTCAGTATCGATGACTTGGAACCTGGTACTTTTGATTACTCCCTCAGCATAAGTGCTAAGTTCAATTTCCCCTTTCGTTATAACTGTAGAGTTATCAAACCCTGATATGGCTCGTGCTTTTGGGATTACTTGATTCCCCAGTAGCATTTCTTCCACGACTCTTAGCAAAATGATGTTGACTGAACTTCATGGATCAATCAACACTCTTTTTACGTTAGTATCATGTATAAGTAAGGATATTACCAGAGCGTCATTGTGAGGAAGCATTAATCTTCATCATCGAAGGATATATTGTCTGCTTCCAAATCTTCACGAATCCTCTTCCCCTGTGTAATTGTGAACTTTGTAGTTCTTTTACAGACCACTCCGTTCACCTCTTCACCTCCGTGTATCACGTTGACTGTTCGTTTTGGAGATGGTGGTTTTGGGGGCTCCTGCCTGTTCTTCATGTATGCTTCCTTACCTTTTTCAGTAAACAATTCTGTTAGGTAGCCCTGTTTCAATAATTGTTCTTCCTCACCTTGCAAAACTCTGCAATCTGTCGTTTTGTGTCCATGATCATTATGGAATTCACACAAAAAATCTGGGTTCCTTTTGTTGGGTTCGACCTCATTTCTTTGGGCCATCGAACCTTATCACCCATATTTCTCAATACTGAAATTAGTTCACAAGTACTTACATTGAAGGTGTGGTCTCCAATTCCTGTATTACCTCTGTTTTGTTCATCCCGATCCTTTCTAGACCTTGATGAGGATGAGTCTGTATCTCTATTTGATGGTCTATATTTTGACTGAATGTTTTCTAATCTAGGATGAGTTTCTCGTCCCAAAGGTCCCATATAAGGGTCGTACCTATTTTTACCTGACCTTTTTTCTGGCTCGGAGCGTCTGGAACTAGTGCGATCTGTAAAGACCCGTAAAATCCTTAATCGAAGCACCGCCCGATTAGATCCCTATGTCGTTATATCTATAGAAATTCTTCGGACCTTTAGGATTGAAAAGTACCCTGTGGGCCTAGAGGAAAATTTTCGTGAAAGGATGCAGATCTCCTGTCCACTATGCGGTCGCATATCAGGTATGCGGACCGCATAATGTCCGCATAGGTGGACAACCTACTGTCCATTTTGAGGGCAACTATGCGGCCCAAAATGCGGTCACGTTTCGTGTATGCGGGCCGCATAGTTCGTCGCATATTTGCACTCGAGTTTTGCGGAGGGAGTAATGCAGTGCACTATGCGACCGCATAACAGGTATGCGGACCGCATAGTTGCCGCATACCTGGGAAGTTTCCTTTTCTTTTTGCCCAGTTGAGACCAGTTATGTGGCAGGTTTGCGGACCGCATAATCGAAATGCGATCGCATTTTGGACCGCAAACCTGCGTCGGGGCACCCATTTTCTAATTTTTAAAACCAGACCCCCAGACTTATATAATACCCATCCCCCATCTTTTAGCTTTTTTTCCTGATAATTTAGAGTGAGAAGAGAGTGGGTTCTAGAGAGAGAAGGTCCCAACTCCCTCCAATTGATCCTCCATCACCAACTCAAACTTGCAATTAATCAAGAAGGACACCATTTTATTCCCTCTAAGAGGTAAGCTTCTACCACACCAACCTTAATTTCTAGGTTTTAATTAAAATGGACCATGGATAGGTTAGTTCATGGGAATGGGGATGGAAACCATACTTGCATGTAATCAAGTAATCCTAAACTAGTAAAGGGAAATAAGTTAGAGTAATCTTTCACCAAAAAGGGACCATGCAATCTTAACGAGCACCTAATGTTTGATGCAATGCTCAAGTAAGTTCAAGCCATGATCATTATTCCTAATTATGGATTCCATTTTGACACATTGTGAATTAGATTGAAGGTGCAAAAAGGGTCTGGTGGATTGTAGTAGAAATTAAGGAAAAACCCCAAATCGAGGTATATATGGCTAACTCTAATCTTCATAGAAAAAAATCGTTGGTGCTGAAATATACGGTATGAATTCCTTTGTTTTATTCTCTAAAGATTAAATGGGTTCTATGTGTTAAGTGGAGAAATTCTTGCTTTCATGATATTCTATGTTACTACCATGCCGTTATGCTATTTGAAAGTATGAATTGTGATCACCATGTTCTTTCTTTTGCTATGTGTATGACTCCTCTTATGTGGTGGTTTTAGTTAATGTGAAAGGTGAGTTTATGATATGGTTGAAGAGAGGAAAGTAACGTAAAGGGGTTAAATATGCCCAAGTGCCAAAAACTGTACAATGAATGATGAGAAGAGATGTGAACTGAAGGATTAAATTGATGTGGTATGTCCCATAGTGATGATAGCTTAGTCAATCGGGCCGGGATCAAACTCCATTTTGTACACATGGTGGTAATCGCATCGAAATTATGATATTGGTAATGTCTCACTTTCTCAAGTGAGATGGCTTAGCCAGTCGGGCCGAGACCGGACTCTGTGTGATAATGTCACTCTGATGATTATGAAACTATGATGCTGTAATGTCTCACTTGGGATGGCTTAGCCGGTCGGGTTGAGACCGGACACCGTGTGAGAATGACACGGTGGTATATTAAAATTGTGGCACTTATCTTTAAATAACTACTATCCAAAAGATGGCAAAACGGGATAAGAAAACATGGTGATTCTTTTTTGTGTTTCCCCTATTCCTGTCAATTGTTATTTGGTGTCTCTAATTTTATTACTACATGTTCGATGTTTATTCTATTTAGAGTAGAGTTTGTTCATACATACTAGTACTATTCAATGGTACTAACGTCCATTTTGTCGGGGGCGCTACATCTTCTTATGGATGTAGGTGGTTCTGTAGCTGGTAGCGGCGATCGTCGATAGTGGTGCCCTCTCCTCCTCCTTTCAGCAGTCCCGGTGAGCCCCATCTCCTTTCGGGGCCGTGTATAGATATATGTTGTTCTCTTTTGTATATGTTGTTCTATTTTGAATTATAGCCGGGGCCTTGTCACCAGCAGGACTATGTTCATCTTCCGTGCTTTTAGAGGCTCCGTAGACACTTATGTGGGCCGTGTATGTTTTGGGTAGTTGTTGGTTTAACTCGTAACTGTGATCCCATCTCTTAAATGTTGAAATTAGTATGTATGTTTTGGGAGACTTAAATGGTGGTATTGGTTTATCAGAAAGAATGGGTTGATAGCATAAATGTATGCGTTTGATTATTCCCTGCTAGCTTAATAACCAATGTTATGTTATAAACTGGGGGGGGGGGTTAAATGAGTCGGGTAGGAAAGGCTAAGCAGGCTTGCTTGACTGGGTTCACTCGGTTAAGCGCCGGTCTCTTTCCCCAGGGTTGGCGCGTGACAAACTTGGTATCAGAGCCTAAGGTTTTAAAGTGTCCTAGGATGTCTCGGAGCCGTGCCTAGTAGAGCCATTCTTATCGGTGTGTTGTCCACCACATCTATAATTAGGAGGCTGCTTGGGTATTTTGGATTACTACCCTTCATGGTTATTCTGTGTCATGCGATGGAGTGAAAAGTGAGGTTTTCTCTCTCTAACTCGTGCATTGTTTTAACTTTCAGTAAATGGCACCCATGAAGAAAGCAGGACTCGGCCAACAGTCCAATGCCACCCCAGGGGTGGCCATGAACTCCCAATTGAATGATACAAGTGAGAATAATTCCCCGACTGTGAATCTGCCTGACTCCTCCACTCCAGATCGGACCATCCCAGTTCCTACTCCAGTAGAGGGTGCCACAATCCCTCTCGCTGATATCCCTGATCCTCCTCTAGCCCCAGCTTTCGGTCTCGGTATTTCTGACGGGGATCTTAGGGGAGATATCCAGATGTTGACTCAGCTGGTGGCTTCTCAAGCCCAGAGGTCCAATGTTTCCCCCACATCCTCTAGCGGGAAAGGAGATTCTTTCGGTTCCAGGGTTGACAGGTTCCTTCGGTTAGCCCCTCCAGAGTTCACAAAGACTGACCCCGAGGCCGACCCTCAGGATTTCATTGATGAGATGCACAAGACCCTCCGAGTTATGTGTGCTACTGAAACGGAGGGAGTAGAGTTGGCCTCTTATCGTCTGAAAGGGACGGCATATTCTTGGTTCGAGATGTGGGAGGATTCCCGTGAGGAGAGGAGCCCTCCGGCGAGGTGGAGTACTTTGCAGATGACTTCATAGACCATTTCTTGCCCGTCGAGACTAGGGAAGCTCGTGTTTCATAGTTTGAGGTCCTCAAACAAGGTAGTAGGAGTGTGTGGGAGTACCATATGGAGTTTGTGCGCCTGTCCAATTATGTTGTGCATATGATGCCGACTATGGAGGCTAGAGTTCGTCGGTTTGTGCAAGGCCTTGGTCCCTTGGATATCAATAAAGCTGCCACATCTGCTCTACATTTTGACATGAATTGTGGGAAAATTGTGGGATTCTCCCAGGCTACATAGGCTCGAAAGTTGAAGTTAGGGATGGATCGAGAAGGTGGTAGTAGGGCCCGGTCAACGGGCAACCTTGGGGGTTCATTCGGAGGTGGGAGACCAGTTCCTCGGAAGGGTCATCAGGGCCATCTCAGTCATATGTTCAGTCTTCAGCCAGTGCCCCACTATCCATGCATCATTATCAGCAGGGAGGCCGCTTTGGGCCCAGTTCAGGTAACAGGAGGTTCCACCAGCATGGTCGATCAGGAGTGAGATTCCAGCAGCAGTAGAGGGCCACATGCCCTAGGTGTGGGAAGCTTCATACGGGGCCCTGTTATATGGACATGCTAGTATGTTGTGGATGTGGGATGAGAGGCCATATTCAGAGGGACTGTCGTGCGTCCAGCCATGGCACAGGTAGGGTCATCACCCAACCATCCGGTTCTTCAACTACTACATCCTCAGCACGCCCTCCAGCACCAGGAGGGCGTGGTTCAGCTAGGGATGGTGCACGGGGTCCAGGAGGACCCATCCGGTTCTATGCCTTGAGTGGTCGTCAGAGTGCAGAGGCTTCTCTAGATGTCGTCACATGTATTTTGACTGTTCAATCCCATGATGTGTATCCCTAGATAGAAGGGTGTGGAGGTGTAAGATTAGGGTGGAAGGTTAGTAGGTATTCATGCGTTTCTCTTTGTCTTCCCTAGTCCATTGGTATTAGTGCTGGTATGGTTCCCTCTTTTCCTTAGTTTTCTATAGTCGCGTGTCCTGTTCTGTTACTACTTACCTTCAGTAATTCCATAGTTGCTAGCAGTACTTCGCCATAGTCTCGTATGATGCCTCGGACCCTTTGCCTAAATAGACTATATTGATGTAGCTTGTTATTGGTACCTCTTTCATATTCTTTGTTGTTATGTCTGATTTAGTTTTCTAACAATTTGTCTTGCTATCACTTGTTATCAGGGATCCCTTCACTTTATCTATCCGAGGGTCATTTCGAAAACAGTCTCTCTATCATTCCAGGGTAGGGGTAAGGTATCGTACATCCTACCCTCCCCAGACCCCACATGGTGGGAATATACGGGGTTGTTGTTGTTGTTGTAATCCCATGATGTGTATGCCCTTATTGATCCTGGATCTTCTTTATCATATGTCACTCCTTTTGTTGCTTCAAGCTTTGGGATAGAACCAGAACAGCTTCATGAGTCGTTCTCAATATTTACTCCGGTTGGTGAGTCTATTACGGGCGCGTGGGTCTATAGGGATTGTGTGGTCACGGTACGTGGCCGGAATACCACGGTCGATCTTATTGAGTTAAGAATGATTGATTTTGATGTAATAGTAGGAATGAATTGGCTTTATTCATGCTTTTTCCAAACTCGACTGCCGAACCAGAATTATGAGGCTTGAGTTTCCTAATGAGCTAGCTATTGAGTGGGAGGGGAATAATATTATACTGAGAGGTAGGTTTATTTCCTACCTTAAGGCCTCGAAGATGATCAGAAAGGGGTGTATCCACCATTTGGTATGAGTTGCAGACACCACCTCTTAGGTGTCTGCTCTCGAGTCCGTGCCAATTGTGAATGAGTTCCTTGATGTCTTCCCAGATGATCTCCCTGGGATCCCTCCAGATAGGGAGATTGATTTTGGGATTGATGTATTGCAAGGCACACAACCGATATCTATTCCACCCTACAGGATGGCACTAGCGGAATTGAAGGAGTTAAAGGAGCAACTGAAGGACCTTCTAGAAAAGGGTTTCATTCGGCCAAGTGTGTTGCCTTGGGGCGCACTAGTTCTTTTTGTCAGAAAGAAGGATGGGTTTATGCGAATGTGTATTGACTATCGGCAGCTCAACAAGGTTACAATAAAAAACAAATACCCATTGCCTTGGATAGATGATTTATTCAATCAATTGCAAGGTGCTATGTTCTTTTCAAAAATTGATTTGCGGTCCGGGTATCATCAACTAAAGATAAGGGAGCAGGACATTCCTAAGATCGCCTTCAGGACTCGATATGAGCACTTTGAATTCTTGGTAATGTCGTTTTGGCTAACCAACGCCCCAGCAGCTTTCATGGACCTTATGAATCGGGTCTTCAATCCATTTATTGACTCTTTTGTGATAGTCTTCATCGACGATATTCTTGTATATTCAAGAAGTCAAGAAGATCATGCTAATCACCTCAGGGCAGCCCTGCAGACTCTTCACCAGCACCAGTTATATGCAAAGTTCTTGAAATGCGAATTTTGGCTTAAATCAATTACCTTTTTAGGCCATGTTGTCTCTAGTGAAGGGATTCGAGTCGATCCCCACAAGATCATAGCTGTAAAGGATTGGCCTAGACCAATAACCCCGACAGACATTCGCAGTTTCTTGGGTTTAGCTGGATATTATAGGAGGTTTATGGAAGGATTCTCTACTCCCGCCTCCCCATTGACAAAACTGACATAGAAAGCGATCAAGTTCCGGTGGTCTGATGCTTGTGAAAAGAGTTTCCAGGAGCTGAAATCGAGATTAACTTCGGCACCGGTGTTGACCTTGCCATAAGGTGCAGAGGGGTTTGTGGTGTATTGTGATGCTTCAAGGGTTGGTCTTGGGTGTGTGTTGATGCAATGTGGTAAGGTTATAGTATATTCTTCAAGGCAGCTTAAGAATCACGAAAAGCATTATCCGACGCATGACTTGGAGCTTGCAGCAGTTGTTTTTGCATTAAAAATCTGGCGGCACTATCTGTATGGGGTCCATGTCTATGTGTTTACAGACCACAAAATCTCCAATATCTATTCAAGCAGAAGGAATTAAACTTGAGGCAAAGAAGGTGGCTAGATTTGCTTAAAGATTATGATATGGATATCTTATACCATCCAGGGAAAGCTAATATGGTGGCAAACGCTCTTAGTCGAAAATCCATGGGTAGCTTGGCTCACTTGGAAGCAGGTCAAAGGCCATTGGCACGAGAAGTTCACCAGTTGGCCAATTTGGGAGTTTGTCTCGCGGCCTCTGACGAAGGGGATGTTATAGTATGTAACATAGCAGAATCATCGCTTGTGGAAGAAGACAAGGAAAAGAAATACAATGATCCAGCATTAGCGCAACTAAAAGAGGCAATTCTTAATCATAGGACCACAACTTTTTCACTGAGCAAGGATTACGGTTGTCACGCCCCAACCTTGAGAGGCGTAGCTGGAACCCGAGCGAACCACTATGTATCTCGTTCGTTCCTTTTTTTAACTATCATGGGACAACATGGCCACAACTCGTAATGTACAATTGCAAGTTAAAAAAAATACGTTGTATTAATGAATCATTTTTCTTAAAACATGAATGCATATGGGCCGTCAAGGCCTCTGACATACTATACAAAATGAACCCCTGTCTACAAATCCTCTAAGAGTACCTAAACATAAAAAAAGGTCGGGAGAGGGCCCCGCCATACTAGTGAATGCATGTCCCAGTTATACTGACCAAATTGGCAACTCCAGAGTGAGTGGAGTGCATCAACACCTTCCGCTGAGCTGATAGCCTACTAGGAGGACTGTCAACCTGTCTATCGGAACCTGTGGGCATGAAACACAGCGTCCCCAGGAAAAGGGACGTCAGTACGAATAAAGTACTGAGTATGTAAGGCAGAAAAGCATAACTAAGAACAGTAATGTAAAGAGAGGTCTAGGAAATACAACCTGTAGCATCTGGGTGCTTCTAAGAAACAGTAACATGAAATGCATGATACATATATACACATAATATTTTAAAACATCCGCCTCTGTGGGCATCATCATCATCATAGAACATTTTCCTTTGTGGGCATCATCATCATCATCATATCATACCCGGCCTCAAAGAGGACTCGGTAAACCCAACTGATCAGTGGTTGCACAATAGGTGCCATACCCGGCCGACTATAGCGCGGCTCGGTAGAGTAAAGTAGATACATATATAATGCATGCTGGACTCATGGAATCATGTTCTAAACCTTTTGGAGTGACATAAGGTCATTGCCTCTTCGATTAACATTATGGACATCATACCATCAATATGAACTTCACTAGGATTCAAGGATCATACATACTTTCTTAGAATAACTTTGTAAGGAAAGAACAACATGAACAACCTTAGTTGATAAGAGTAGATTCGTTGTGACATAGCGTAATGTGTACGTTCGTTTCACTTTAGATCATGCCAAAAGAAAGAAGGAAGTGCCTTAATATACCTTTGCAATCTTCTATCCAATCGTGAACCAAGCTCAATATGATCTTCTTACGTCTACAACGAGAACCCGACTTCATCATCATCATTTAAGCATTGTAACTCTCATATTTCAAAACCAATATTCTACAAGAAAACAGACAGGACCTCCCCTGTTTTAACTACATCCCATTTTCTACCAAAGGTCACCAAACAGCCCAAACAACAACAATATAATTCACAATAAGCTCTCCGATTAGTTCAACAATCATTTTGAGCGGCAAGCTCGATTGGAATCCGTATAACCCATATCACACCTTATAGACTTCATACATTAACTTAAAAACATCATTAATATGATAATGAAGTAATTCATCAATGATTTCATCCTTATATCGTATATTTATATCAAATGAAACAATCCACAACTCCAGCTTTCTTCAATTGGCAACTTTATTCACTAGTTCATGTCTAGTACAACCATTTAACTTAAAATACATCAATACAACCTTAAGAACCTGAAAGAACATAATATACACACCTCCTACAGTAGCTTCAAGTTGAAATCCAAGTTATATTTATCTTACAACAACGCTCAATTGCAATACAACACCTTAGAAGTGACTTAAGCTAATCCAAGTATTATCTTGTAGTTTATTATCCTAGCAACTTAACCAACATACAATCAAGATTAAGAAAAATTAGTAGGATGTTATACTCATCTTAACCAGTATCAAAAACTTTAAATTTCAGAATAACACAGCCCACAACTATCCTTAATGACAACACAACCTCAAAGAGGTGTTATTCTTCACTAGAACTAACTTTTGATGTTGAAATATGGTGTAATCCATTTGCAAGACTTTAAATAACCTAGGGTTGATATTAAAACCATAGAAGAGTATTTTACAGAACATAAACCACTTAAAACAACATCCCACACGAGCTGGAACCACCCAAAAATCAGCAACAACAAGAAGAACAAGAAACTTACTAGCGCGACGAGATTACCGACACGTGATGTGTGTTGTTTGCCCTTTGTTTGGGTCTTGGATCATGAGAGAAACTTGAGAGAGTGTTTTTAGGGTTCTAAGGTATGAATATACTAAAAATGAATGACTAAAAACGGGGTTTAGTCATCTTATATATATCCATATGTCTCAAATCGCCTATGTGGGTCCCATAGAGAGCTGCTTGGCGCAGTCTCGCTAAAACGCGAATATCTCTCTACTCTGATGTCCTATAGACGAACGGTTTAATGTGTTGGAAACCAGATGCATAGATATTAAATTTTGTTGGTATATTATCCAATAATTCCAAGTATATTGGAATAAAATATCAGTTACATTTGACCTAATATTCAGCACATTATGAATGTAACTTGTGAAGACCTTTGCCAACATTTGTTCCACAACTTGTTTTAATTCAAAACGTAGCATACGAATATCATATGACAAATATAAATCATATAATAACTTCCATATCATGTAATGAACTATATTCTCACCCTAAAGTACATGTTGTAACATTCCAAACTCGTCGACTTTCGACGAAACTTATTTTCTTCAATTGGTTTAGCTTCTACGCCTTCCAATCCTATTGGTACTCGTTATTCATGATCTTAAATATTTGTAACCTCCAAGATAACATTATTAACTTACTATATCTACTTCCAAATACAATCTTATTTCTGAGCTTACATCAATTGACTTACAATGTACTTCCACGTACGAAAACATGGGGTGTAACAACGGTGTCTTGCGGTGACAAGGACGATTATGCGTCCCAGATATGGATGAACTTCGACTACTGTTCGATCTTGTTTTATGGCCTCAGTTATCTATGATTATGGCTTTATCACAACTAGTTAGGTCATACTGTACTATAACTCTTACTTCGTTTTATTATTATCGAGGTCTACCACCCAACTCCAGGTTACTCTCTCACTGCTTATCCTATTTGTATAAATCTAAGTCATTTAATGCTTCCTTATTACTGTTCATCTTAATAATGACAGCCTAATCTCATCTCATACTTTGTAACTTTCATCCATCTATTGTTGATTTACCTTAATGTTGATCTATAACCTACCATTGATAACTTGAAACCTCTTATGTAATATATCGTCACTAGGGCTCACGTCTCATCGGGGAATATCTGAAGTGATTATCTTGATCCACCTAGGGACGATAATATACTCCAATAACTGTATTTCATAGCATCCCAATGTGATTCATCCGATGGGGGTATTCTAATCCCGTGAAGTTCATGAAATCCTTTTTCTCAAAATCATTACTCAATCAAAGGCCTAAACGTCATCCTCTTATCATTTATCACAATTACACCCTTACTTTACTACCAGGGTAGCATTTTATCTCTTCTAAATGCTCCTAGTTTTAAAATCCTTTGAGTTCACTCATGCTATACTAAGCTTTTTATAACTTTATGGACACCATCAGCTCTCTTGTTGTGATGGGTTTAATCTCGAGGAATCACCTATTCTCGTCACCTTCTCACTCACATTTTCTTATCCTTACACCTATCTAGCTAAAACCTTTTTTCTCTACCATACTTTAGCTTGCGACCTACGCACATCTATTTATACTACTCGCAGCCTTCCTTTTAACATGCTAGCACTATAGATTTCCTTACATGCCTACTCAGTTGTGTTTAAATGTAAGCAATTTCGTTTCCTAGTCGTTTTGCCACTTGCTGCATGGATACTTGGCTTATCTTAGTGACCACGAATACGGGAGTTCCCTGTAACTCATATGATCTCAATTATCAATTTTTTTGTTTTTTTTCCTGTTCATTAGCCACGATAGGTGCCCCTTTCCTATGGAGTGCATACAACATTATAGTGAGACCGCTTTTACAAGACCATTTCTTCTTTAGGTCACTATGCTTATGCTGAATCTTGCCTCCTTATTTTCTCAGCTAGTCTTTCATTGCAGTGCTTAGGAAAGAACTTCTGACTCTTGTAAAGTTGAGACATTATTACATTGTATATCCCACGGTATTTCTGATGTTTTTACTCGCCTATCATTATCCTTAGTTACTTACCTCCATGCCCTTGTGCTCGTAGGGTTTCTTCTGAATTGAAATTTCAGTTGTCTCCATTGTGGCACTCTCTTTCCGTAACACTTCCATTGTACCTTCTACTACCCAACCTCCTGTCTTAATATTTCTCGAGGATTACGATTTCGTATCTAAGAGACTGAATTTCCTATGTTGGGTTTCACTACGTTTATCTTGCATGATCTACTGATTTGCCTATATCCTCCTATCTAACCATAACTAGGATCTTCCTGAATCAACTACAGACTACCCGTTGGTCCACTCTCATATATGTATTTTATGTAACGCCTCTTGGGTTATGTCCTTTGTTTTAACTTACCTCTCGTACGAGATCCTTATGTATCAAGCGTTCATTCACACTTATTTATCAATATCATCGAGTGTGAAACCCTAATTGATTCTCCCTCGCGTGCTTGCATAATGTTCTGGAGTCATATTATATCTGTAGGATATGAATAAATGCAATCTCATTCCTTTCACCCTTTTTTAACGCATTCTTCCATTACCATTCAATAGTTACCTCTTCCTCTTTGGCATTTATTTTTCACATCTTCACTCACATATTACTCGCTTTGTGATAACCCTTCTACACCAGGGATAATTGAATTTCTTACGCACAAGGGTGATACCTGGTGTAACTGGCACATTTAGTCCCCTAAGCTCTTCGTGAATGACCTTTAAATGTTATTCTTCTATTGTTCATTCTACTATTGTCGAAACACTATCTTAGAAACGATGCCTGCTATTACTAATTCCTTTGATCCCTAATTCATGTTCGATTTTTTTTTTGTTTACTATCCCATACTAATTTCTATTACTGGCTGGTCTAGCTTTTACTTCTGGTTATCACGTTAGAGTCACAAACTTATTTCTCTAAATGAGGATGTGACTTTATGACCTATGCTCTTTTGTTGCCTCGAGGCCTGTTACCTCTTGTCTTTTTCTTCCCTTAACTATAGATTCGGTTATACTGTCATTGTTTTTTTGATCTACCATTGTCATCCACGTATCACATCTTACTCATAATGCTTTCTTAACTCTCTTCTCATTTCCATTCTAACATTTATGTCTATCACTTTATTCTAAAAACACCAAACAAACGTTCCTTAACTTTTAGCTCTCCCTACTTCATCTCACCATTTCTTTGGGACGCCTAACATTCTCTCCTTTTTTTTTTGGTTACTAGAGGTTGGAGTCATACTAAAGTAAATATTTATTCCTTCTAGGATCACACTTTCGATCTTCTGAAATTTCTAAATATTCTAGTATTCATATCTTACTGTACTATTCTAGAGTTCACCATATGGGTCTCTCACAAGGAGATTTATTACCATATTTGCACTATCCTTTGGAAATGTTAGCTAATGATAATAATCATCCACCAATTTGGGTTACTCTAACCCCAACTGGATTCTGATATCCTATCCTTCTCTTAAATTATGTCAGTTAGCTCCCATAGGGCGTAATTGAGATTGGTATAGACAATTGTAGATATCTCTGTTACTATTGTAAGTAATTCAATATTCTTGTATTTTTCTGCTTGAATTATAAATACTGATAATCTTTATTAACTAGGTACCTCGTAACCCGCTTCATCTTTCTTCTTTTACTTGCTGAAACTTGTATCTACCTTTCGATTACTTTATTTCCTTTTTTACCATATGGGTGGATAGATATTCTTGCCTTAGATCTCCTTTCAAGAAACTTACCCATCTTAGTACATACATGATCTGCTGAAGACCTTACACTTACTCATCATATGCATGATGCAAAATCGAGTTCCTCTTACTCAACTCTTCCACAATAATATTCAACCTCTTACCAACCGTCTTTCTAGATGTATGAATCGTCGTATTATAAATAAGATAGAATTGAGGAAAATTGAGTTCATACGGCTGAGCTCTACCACACGATCTAGAGTATGAAAAAAGAGTAACAATCCTAAATGCCTTGTAGCCTCTTGCTTATAAGTGTGGTGCAAAACACACCCATAAACAAGACTCTACTAGACACGGCTTGTAGACATCTCTAGGATTTAACTGCTCTGATACCAAGGTTGTCACGCCCCAACCTTGGGAGGCGTGGCTGACACCCGGTGCAAAACTGGCCCGAGCAAACCACTATGTAACTCGTTCGTTCCTTTTTTTTAACTATCATGGGCCAACATGGCCACAACTCGTAATGTACAATTGCAAGTGAAAAAAAAACGTTGTATTAATGAATCATTTTTCTTAAAACATGAATGCATATGGGCCGTCAAGGCCTCTGACATACTATGCAAAATGAACCCCTGTCTACAAAGCCTCTAAGAGTACATAAACATCAAAAAAGGTCGGGACAGGGCCCCGCCATACTAGTGAATACATGTCCCAGTTATACTGACCAAATAGGCAACTCCAGAGCGAGTGGAGTGCAACAACACCTTCCGCTGAGCTGATAGCCTACTAGGAGGACTGTCAACCTGTCTATCGGAACCTGCGGGCATGAAACACAGTGTCCCCAGGCAAAGGGACGTCAGTACGAATAAAGTACTGAGTATGTAAGGCAGAAAAGCATAACTAAGAACAGTAATGTAAAGAGAGGTCTAGGAAATACAACCTGTAGCATCTAGGTGCTTCTAAGAAACAGTAACATGAACTGCATGATACATATATACACATAATCTTTTAAAACATCCGCCTATGTGGGCATCATAATCATCATAGAACATTCGCCTCTATGGGCATCATCATCATCACCATATCATACCCGGCCTCAAAGAAGACTCGGTAAACCCAACTGATCAGTGGTTGCACAATAGGTGCCATACCCGGCCGACTATAGCGCGGCTCGGTAGAGTAAAGTAGATACATATATAATGCATGTTGGACTCATGGAATGTTCTAAACCTTTTGGAGTGACATAATGTCATTGCCTCTTCGATTAACATTATGGACATCATATCATCAATATGAACTTCACTAGGATTTCTAGGATCATATATACTTTCTTAGAATAACTTTGTAAGGAAAGAACAACATGAACAACCTTAGTTGCTAAGAGTAGATTCATTGTGAAATAGCGTAATGTGTACGTTTGTTTCACTTCAGATCATACCAAAATAAAGAAGGAAGTGCCTTAACATACCTTTGCAATCTTCTATCCAATCGTGAACCAAGCTCAATATGATCTTTCTATGTCTACAACGAGAACCCGACTTCATCATCATCATATAAGCATTGTAACTCTCATATTTCAAAACCAATATTCTACAAGAAAACAGACAGCACTTCCCCTATTTTAACTACATCCCATTTGCTACCAAAGGTCACCAAACAGCCCAAACAACAACAATATAATTCACAATAAGCTCTCCGATTAGTTCAACAATCATTTTGAGCGGCAAGCTTGATTGGAATCCGTATAACCCATATCACACCTTATAGACTTCTTACACTAACTTAAAAACATCATTAATATGATAATGAAGTAATTCATCAATGATTTCATCCTTATATCGTATATTTATATCAGATAAAACAATCCACAACTCCAGCTTTCTTCAATTGGCAACTTTATTCACTAGTTCATGTCTAGTACAGCCATTTAACTTAAAATACATCAATACAGCCTTAAGAACCTGAAAGAACATAATATACAAACCTCCTACAGTAGCTTCAAGTTGAAATCCAAGTTATATTTAGCTTACAACAACCATCAATTTCAATATAACACCATAGAAGTGACTTAAGCTAATCCAAGTATTATCTTGTAGTTTATTATCCTAACAACTTAACCAACATACAATAAAGCTTAAACACAATTATTAGATGTTATACTCATCTTAACCAGTAGCAAAAACTTTAAATTTCAGAAAAACACAGCCCACAACTATCCTTAATGACAACACAACCTCAAAGAGGTGTTATTCTTCACTAGAACTAACTTTTGATGTTGAAATATGATGTAATCCATTTGCAAGACTTGAAATAACCTAGGGTTGATATGAAACCATAGGAGGGTATTTTAAAGAACATAAACCTCTTAAAAAAACATCCCACACGAGCTGGAACCACCCAAAAATCAGCAACAACAAGAAGAACAAGAAACTTACTAGCGCGACGAGATTACCGACACGTGATGTGTGTTGTTTGCCCTTTGTTTGGGTCTTGGATCATGAGAGAAACTTGAGAGAGTGTTTTTAGGGTTCTAAGGTATGAATATACTAAAAATGAATGACTAAAAACGGGGTTGAGGCATCTTATATATATCCATATGTCTCAAATCGCCTATGTGGCTCCCATAGAGAGCTGCTTGGCGCAGTCTCGCTAAAACGCGAATATCTCTCTACTCTGATGTCCTATAGACAAACGGTTCAATGTGTTGGAAACTAGACTCATAGAACTTCAATTGGGTTAGTAGATTATCCCATAATTCCAAGTATATTGGAAGAAAATATCAGTTACATTTGACCTAAATTTCAGCACATTATGAATGTAACTTGTGAAGACCTTTGCCAACATTTGTTCCACAACTTGCTTTAATTCAAAACGTAGAACACGAATATCATATGACAAACATAAATCATAGAATAAAATCATTATCATGTAATTAACCATAGTATCACCCTAAAGTACGTGTTGTAACATTCCAAACTCGTCGACTTTCGACGAAACTTATTTTCTACAATTGGTTTAGATTCTACGCCTTCCAATCCTATTGGTACTCGTTATTCATGATCTTAAATATTTGTAACCTCCAAGGTAACATTATTAACTTACTATATATTCTTCCAAATACAATATTATTTATGAGCTTACATCAATTGACTTGCGATGTACTCCCACGTACGAAAACATGGGGTGTAACAACAGTGTCTTGCGGTGAAAAGGACGATTATGCGTCCCAGATGTGGATGAACTTTGACGGAGGATAATGGAAGAAGCTCATATTTCTAGGTATTCTATACACCCCGGCTCTACAAAAATGCATCACGACCTCAAGGAAGTTTGTTGGTGGAATAGCATGAAGAGGGGTGTGGCGGACTTTGTGTCAAAATGCCCAAACTGTCAGCATGTGAAGGCCGAACATCAAAGGCTCGGTGGGTAGGCACAGCGTATAGAAATACCGACGTGGAAGTGGGAGATGATCAATATGTATTTTGGGGTAGGATTACCCCGTACTCCGCGCAAGTTTGACTCAATTTGGGTAATAGTGGATCGGTTTACGAAGTCAGCACATTTCTTCCCAGTTAAGTCCACCGACACTGCAGAACAACATGCTCAGTTGTATATCAAGGAAATAGTCAGGCTCCATGGCACTCCAGTTTGCATTATCTTGGATAGAGGGGACAAATTCACAGCAAATATTTGGAAGAAATTTCAGCAAGGTTTGGGGACGCAGGTAAATCTCAGCACAACTTCCCACCCGCGGATTGACGGGCAAGCAGAGCGGACCATCCAAACACTCGAGGACATGCTGCGTGCTTGTGGGGTTGATTTTAAAGGTAGCTGGGATGATCATTTTCCACTTGTAGAATTTGCTTACAACAATAGTTTCCATGCTAGTATTCAGATGGCACCATTTGAGGCTTTGTACGATAGAAGATGTAGATCACCGATTGGGTGGTTCGAGGTTGGAGAGGCCGAACTATTAGGACCAGGTCTCGTGCATCAAGCTATGGAGAAGGTTAGAATCATAAAGGAATGGTTAGAAACTGCTCAGAGCCGTCAAAAATCCTATTCGGATCGTCGCAGGGATTTGGAGTTCCAAGAAGATGATTGGGTGTTCTTGAAGGTATCTCCCATGAAGGGGGTCATGCGGTTTGGGAAAAATGGGAAATTGAGTCTGAGGTATGTGGGGCCATATAGAATCACTCAAAGGATAGGAAAGGTGGCATATAGGCTGGAGCTGCCCCCTGAAATGTCATTGGTGCACCCAGTGTTTCATATGTCCATGTTGAAGAAAGTTGTTGGAGACCCATCTGCCATCGTGCGGTTGAGAGTGTTGAGGTTAATGAAGAATTTTCATATGAAGAGGAACTGATTGCTATTCTTGATAGGCAGGTCCGTAAGTTGAGAAATAAGGAAATTGCAACGGTTAAAGTATTATGGTGAAATCAACAAGTCGAGGAAGCTACTTGGGAATATGAAAATGAAATTAAAAAGGAGTACCCTCATTTGTTTGAATAAGTCAGGTAATAGTTTAGGAAGTTTTCATCTCTAATTAATTGCATTGCTTGTCAAAATTGTGAAAAGTCACCCCACTTCCCTAATTATCTGTCCTCTTATAACTCTTTATGATGTATTTATGTTCTATTGTGTTGACTTATTATGTGAAGTTCGTTGAAATGTGTTTCAGGGGCTCTCTGACAGGTGGATAGGCCTAATTAAAAGGGAAACTCTGGAAAAAATTTTAGAGAAAAAAAATTGGGAGTTAGTTAAATTTGGGGGTTGGCATATAGTGTATTCAAAACCCAAGTGATTCCCCCGATCCTCATTCGAGGACGAATTATCTTAAGTGGGGGAGGATGTAAAGACCCGTAAAATCCTTAACCAAAACACCGCCCGATTAGATCCATATGTCGTTATATCTATAGAAATTCTTCGGACCTTTAGGATTGAAAAGTACCCTGCGGACTTAGAGGAAAATCTTCATGAAAGGATGCAGATCTGCGGTCCACTATGCGTTCGCATATCAGGTATGCGGACCGCATAATGGCCGCATATCTGGACAGTCTGCTATCCATTTTGAGGGCAACTGTGCGGCCCAAAATGCGATAACATTTCGTGTGTGCGGGCTACATAGTTCGTCGCATATTTGCACTCGAGTTTTGCGGAGGGAGTAGAGTCTTATCAAACTCTCTGCAACTGTAGGTGCGACACTGGTAGTAGTGACTGAAAGAGCTAATGCCTCAACATCAACAGAAGAAAAGGACTGACCGACCGCCGTTCAAGAGAGATCCCGAAGGCTCGAACTTTTTGCTAGCTTTGAAAGATGGGCTGAAGGTGCACTATGCGACTGCATAACAGGTATGCAGACCGCATATTTTTCGCATACCTAGGCAATTTATTTTTCTTTTTGCTCAGTTGAGACCAGTTATGCAGTAGGTTTGCGGACC
This sequence comes from Nicotiana undulata, assembly GCA_005239495.1. Classification (NCBI taxonomy): domain Eukaryota; kingdom Viridiplantae; phylum Streptophyta; class Magnoliopsida; order Solanales; family Solanaceae; genus Nicotiana; species Nicotiana undulata. Next base: position 79,419 of record ML296671.1, read on the forward strand.
GCATAATCAAAATGCGATCGCATTTCGGACCGCAAACCTGCGTCGGGGCACCCATTTTCTAATTTTTAAAACCCGACCCCCAGACTTATATAACACCCATCCCCCATCTTTTAGCCATTTTTCTGATAATTTAGAGTGAAAAGAGAGTGGGTTCTAGAGAGAGAAGGTACCAACTCCCTCCAATTGATCCTCCATCACCACTCAAGCTTGGAATTAATCAAGAAGGACACAAATTTCTTCCCTCTAAGAGGTAAGCTTCTACTACACCAACCTTAATTTCCAGATTTTAATTAAAATAGACCATGGATAGGTTAGTTCATGGGAATGGGGATAGAAACCATACTTGCATGTAATCAAGTAATCCTAAACTAGTAAAGAAAAATAGGTTAGAGTAATCTTTCACTAAAAAGGGGACCATGCAATCTTAACGAGCACCTAATGTTTGATGCAATGCTCAAGTAATCTCAAGCCATGATCATTATTTCTAATTATGGGTTCAATTGTGCCACATTGTGAATTAGATTGAAAGTGAAATAATGGTCTGGTGGATTGTGGTAGAAATTAAGGAAAAACCCCAAATCGAGGTATGTATGGCTAACTCTAATATTCATCGAATAAAACCGTTGGTGCTAAAATATACGGTATGAATTAGTTTGTTTGATTCTCTAAAGAGTAAATGGGTTCTATGTGTTAAGTGGAGAAATTCTTGCTTTCATGTTATTCTATGTTACTACCATGCTGTTATGCTATCTGAAAGTATGAATTGTGATCACCACGTTCTTTCTTTTGCTATGTGTATGACTCCTATTATGTGGTTGTTTTAGTTAATGTGAAATGTGAGTTTATGATATGGTTGAAGAGAGGAATGTAACGTAAAGGGGTTAAATATGCCCAAGTGCCAAGAATTGTATAATGAATGATGAGAAGAGATGTGAACTAAAGGATTAAATTGATGTGGTATATCCCATAGTGATGATAGCTTAGTTGATCGGGGCGGGATCGTACTCCATGCTGTACACATGGTGGTAATCGCATCAAAATTATAATATTGGTAATGTCTCACTTTCTCAAGTGAGATGGCTTAGCCGATCGGGCCGAGACCGGACTCCGTGTGATAACGTCACGGTGGTGATTATGAAACTATGATGTTGTAATGTCTCACTTGGGACGGCTTAGCTTGTCGGGCTGAGACCGGACACCGTGTGTGAACGACACGGTGGTATATTAAAATTGTGGCACTTGTCTTTAAAGAACTATTATCCAAAAGATGGCAAAATGGGATAAGAAAACATGGTGACTCCTGTTTGTGTTTCCCCTATTCCTGTGAATTGTTATTTGGTGTCTCTAATTGTATTACTACATGTTCGATGTTTATTCTATCTAGAGTAGAGTTTGTTCATACATACTAGTACTATTCAATGGTACTAACGTCCCTTTTGTCGGGGGCGCTACATCTTCTTATGGATGTAGGTGGTTCTGTAGCTGTTAGCGGCGATCGTCGATAGTGGTGCCCTCTCCTCCTCCTTTCAGCAGTCCCGGTGAGCCCCATCTCCTTTCGGGGCTGTGTGTAGATATATGTTGTTATCTTTTGTATATGTTGTTCTATTTTGAGGTATAGCCGGGGCCTTGTCGCCGGCAGGACTATGTTCATCTTCCGTGCTTTTAGAGGCTCCGTAGACACTTATGTGGGCCGTGTAT
>MDKH01138709.1:0-12772 GCA_005239495.1 Nicotiana undulata
TAATTAGCTTTTCCCAAAGACTAACAAGACTTCCTAATTGAATTATCCCTAATCCAATTAGGACATTAAGCACTTCCGGGTTTGTCTACAAGTACTTCAATCCTATCCCTAGGTAGAATCTATAAAATGAGGGTTAAATCCTCAAGTTCTTGTTAATTAATCTTTCCCAACCCCAAATAATCTCTTCCAAAATTAATTCGGAGTTAATGGGCGAGTCCTAGGGTTAGCTAATCCCTTTGGAAACATTAAAGAACAAGAATAATTAAAATAACAAACACCCACTTCACAAATATATGAAAATCATTCAATACATAAGCACAACAAGGTATTTAATCCACACTTTAAACATGAATATTCTCACAAACCATATTCAAGTGTTGGAAAAATACTACACACTTAGATATACAATACAAAGCAAGGAAATGAAGAGATAAACACGAATGGGAAAAGAAAACTTCACCACAATGTCGAAATCTACAAATCCAAAGTGTGTGTGCAAACCCACAAATCAATACTTGTTCTTCTCTACTCAAAATATATTTACAAGGCTCAAAAAATGCCCAAAGATATTTTCCAGATGTGCCAAAGATATGTAAAAATGGCTGCTAGGTCGAGTATATAAGAGTTGAGTTTGGGAAATGTGATTTTACACTTTTGTCCAGATTTGATGCCCGACTACCGCACCTGCGGAAGATTCCTCGCAGGTGCGATTCCGCAGGGGAGGAATGTTTCTCGCAGGAGCGAGTTTTGAGTTTGGTCACCTTTCCACAGGAGCGGACATCTGGTCGCACCTGCGGTTCCGCAGGTGCGGGAGTTTTACTCGCAGGTGCGAGTTTAGGCTGGTTTGACTTCCATCGCAATTGCGGACATGAGGTCGCACCTGCGGTTGCGCAGGTGCGTGAATAGCACCGCAGGTGCAGTTCTTGTGTGGCTGAGCTGGGTCCGCAGGGGCAAATTTTCCTTCGCAGGCGCGAGGTCGCGTTTGCGACCTAGAATCCGCAGGTACGGAATCACTGAAGCATTTCATGCACTTTTTCACCACTTTTTGTCCAACTTTCATTCCAATTCAACACCAACCTTCATAGCATCATTTCCCTGAAAATTAAGCAATTATACACTAAAACTACCTCAAGTTATCATTTAAAAATACAAAATCTAATGAGAAGAGGCTAAAATGAGTGGTGAAATCACCACTCATCACTACCCCCTCCCCGAGCCCTCATTTTTCGAGACCCCTCGTCTCTCTATCTCTGGTCTCTCTCTGTCTACTCTCACTAGAACCTTCCCTGTTCTCCTTCCCATCTCCGATAAAGCTCCGCCTTTCTCCGGCCACCGCCGACCACCATCCTTTCGACCACCACCCTCCATGACGCCTCCTCTCTCCGGTTCACCTCCTCTCTGAATCCTTCGATGGTCTCGACCATGCCAACTGGCTGTTGGGGTTCCTGCTTGGGTTGTGTTCCGGCTTTCTCCGGTGGGGTTTTGACACGACCATGCCAGAACCGCCACGACCTTTGAGTTTTACGGCAGGTTCTCCGATTTTCTCTGGTTTCTTATGAAACCCTAATTTTTTTCCTAAACCTCTTAAATGTCTGGTATTTTTTAACGATTCCTATCTTTTTCTTTATGTTTTACTTTATTCTCAACTAAATCTTTAAGATTCATCAGCCCTAAAACGTTTTTGCTTTTAAAAATTAGGGTTTCTCTGAGTTTTTCTACACTTGTTTTAAACTGATTTCTTCTTTATGTTTAAACTATTCTCTGCATATCTCGACTGATTCTATGTTCTTGCTACTTTTGAACTTGCCTATGTTAAAATCCCTAAATTTTGGACTTCTATGTATGGTTCTTCGTGTTGGCCTGACTACTTGATTCTTCCTAAGTTTTTTGTGATTATCATGGGTTGTTACTGAGTCTTAAGCCTACTTGTATCATCTCTGTGTGATTATATTCGTATGCATTTGTTCCTCTCTTGCCTTTTCTGTCAATATTGCTAAGCCTGCCTGTTTACTACGACTGTTTACCCTTCCTTATTTATATCATATCTCTCTCTTGACTGATTCTAATTTCCTTACTTGATGGCTTGATCAAAAGGTTCCTGCAAAACCCTAGAATGCTACTTGATTGTTTAAATGAATTGATTTGATGTAGTATCTTATTCTACTGAGTCACTCCTTAATTGGAGTTTTTGAACTTAGTCCTAATTGAATACTTTATGCTTAATAGCCTGATGCTTTCCTTGTTGAGTCTTGACTGATTTTACTTTGCCTTATGTGACTATATGTTTTACCGTTTGAATTTGAATCTCTTGACTTAAGGGAATAATTATATTAATTCTTGGTAATTGACTATGAGTTCCCTGTTACTTAATAGGCTTTGATTCTTTCCTTGTTTAAGTCTGGTACTGATTTACCTTGCCTTATATGACTATGTGTTTACCGTTTGAATTTTAAATCCCTTTATTTAAGGGAACTGTGTATTTTTCACACTGATTTGATTCTGCATTCTCTTATTACCACGCATTTGTGATTCTTACCTTATTTGATCACATGTTTTCAACTGTAAGTACTCATGCTCTTTCATTAAACAAACAACGAACAATACACTGTTCTAAGCTTTCTATTACACACACACACACATTCTTTCTCACAAAGTCTCTTTGCTCTACTACTCTTCTCTTTTTCTTTTGTCTACTGTTAACCTGCTATAAGCCAAGGCTAACCATTGTGCTCTTATTTTCTCTTTCATTCTGCTTACTTTTTCTCACCGGTATGTCCTAATTACAATTCAAGTTCCAAACCAATGTGTTTCTTATTGCTTCAGTTTGTCATATTCCTAATTTTCTTCTATTTATGGTTCTGCTGTTCAACATGTGATTAATCTCTTGTCTATATATTAGTACTTATCATGCTTTATCTCCTTAGGACTTACATGCTTTGGTTAAATCAGTAATGCTTACATATGTTCAGTCTATTCCTGTATGCATCTATTAGGCCTATATCATGTTTAAACTCTGTTGTCCCCTGATCCCTTGATCTCTCTTTGATTTCTGCAACTGTGTTCAAGTCAGGCTTTATTGAATCTATGCTTATCATCTGCCTCTGCCTATTATGTGACTTATTTGTCCCCCAATTCCCATTACCCTTATGTGAAGACTATGTGTTGCTGAACTTGTTTTGACTGGTCTGTTACTTCTGCTTGTTTTCAAAAGTTATTTCCCAACAAACAACTCTCCAGTTTATAAACTCTTTCAAATGAACCTTGTATCTATCAAACTCTTCTTTCATTCGGTTACTTCACACTATTCTCAGGAAACTTAGGTTTTGCCCCTTCAATGTGAGCATTGCTTAGGGAACCCTTGAGTTCCCTCTAAACTTTGACACATTGAGGCTGACAATTCCACACTGCACATGCTAAAATTTGGCAATTGTGTCTGGGTGCTGGTATTGGCCAGGGACCCAGACCATTTAAGGCTGTGAAACTCGAAAGGATTGAGGTTGGGAGATATGAGCCTAATTGAAGGCTCCCTATAGAAGTAACTTCTTATTTTTCCTTTCATTAATGAAATTTATTATTCTTGATTTGTAATAACTTGCAAACAAATAATTGGGGCTGGATAGTGGATATGGGAGGGGGCCATGCATGTTTAGTGTATTATGGGTAGAAACCATGACCATAGTGTTTACTTACTTATGTGTGCAATAGATATCATGCTTAGGACATGCATACCATGCATTAGAAATCATGTTTAGGTTCTTTATTTCAGCATATCTATTATATTCATGTCATTTTATAAGCTCGGTTCACAGTCAATAACTACAACAAAATAATAAACTGCTATAACGTTACTACTATTGCATTTTTCATAAGTACCACATTTAGAAATCATGTATTAGGTATTCACGTGTGCATTAGATACCATGTTCTATAGGATTTTGCTTTCAACATGTTTGCTATTATGTGAACACCTAGTCATTATGTATTAAATCTGGTAACCTTGTTAAAACTGTGTTAAAAAGGGCTAAAAACGTTTCTGCAAACTCTACATTGTCTTCAATGTATTCCATGTCTTTAAATCAGGGTTAAGAACTTGCACTTCATTTGTTCTGATAAAACAAATAATCAGTATTACGAACGCCTAGGCAAACCTTAGGCCTAATACTTATAAATCCCAAATCAATCGTTGTTATGTCTTGTTAAAAGTGATCTACAGAACCAATCAGTCTCTTATGAGAACCTTATAACTCTGCTGTTTGTCATTACTTTCATTCCTGTTTTCCCAGCAACTAATGGATTTTCAGAACAATTATTCCTCCTACAAAATGGTTTTATTTGAATCCTTGCTCTATTTCGAATTTACTGGTTTATGAAATAACTTACTCATTCTTTTTTTTTAATGTTTCCTTAAACTACTGACTCCTACTCTGCTTTGAACTGCTAGATCTTTTAAAGTCACTTGCCCTTTTCAAATCACTCTGTTATTTTAAAATCATGCTTTATTGATTCTTCTAAAGTTCTTCATTTGCTTTTACTGAGAACTTCTTCTAAACTGCTGTGCATTTTTTAACGTCCCGCTCCTGTATTTAAGTTACTGGATCTCCGATCTCGGTCATTCCTTTTCTTAAAACTATTCTGTCCTATCATTTAAATTTCCTGTTGCGTTACTGAGTTTTTAAAAGCATTCCCTTTACCAAAACTGCTGAAACCTACTGTTTTCCAACTCAAAATTCCTTTTTTAAATCTTGATTTTGAGTCTTTGATTGTGTTTTAGACGTGCTATTTATGTGTTTACCTGTGGAGGGATCCGTGAGCCTCTTACCTACCCTTTATGTGCTGCCATACTTGTAGTCCTAATTACTTATATGTCGCTTAGAATTTTATCCTTTAAACCTAGGGGTTCAACCTAGTACTCACCTTGTAGGATTAGTAGTCCTAAATACCCTCCAAGACTGATATGATGGGATGGGTAATAGCATGCAATAAGCTTTCGTGACCAACACTCGCATTTTAAATACCTTTATGGGGTGGGAAGGGTGGAATACATATGTGATGACCGGTGCGCTAATACCACGTGTAGCCCCTCATTGAGGATGTGACATACCAGATATTGCATTGATGTGATCCGTATTACTTTAAACCTAGACAGTTCTTTTCAAATGTTTCACTCTAATGTTTTCCAAAACCTTTAAAGATTTTGTACTTGTTTGAAATCCCCTTTTACATGCGCCTTATTTGCTATTTGCTTACCGTCTGAACTCACAAAAATTCTTGGTTGGGACCCACAATCGTGGATCTTGAGGGGTGCCTAACACCATCCCCTTAGGATAATTTCAAGCCCTTACCCAATTTCTAGTAATGCAAACTAGTTCATGAGTTATGTACTCTAGGTTCCCTAACGCACCATAAAATCGTTAGGTAGCGACTCTTCCTTAAACCTTTTCCTTAAAGAGTTGTACAGAATGTCATAAACCCGATCTCTCCGTACCTAACCGGTGTGGAGGATAAAAAAAGGGGGCATGACACTAAGCCCTTTCTTCATTTTTGCATGATCTCGTAATTACACGAGTTTGATAACAAGGCATAAAGAAAAATTCATATCTCAGAATTTACGTATATTTTTCTAGTCTTGTAAGTTACAATATTCTCCTTATGGGGACATCATATTCAATTGAGTATTTCCTTTGTTAAGTCATGAGAGCAGAGAATCTATATATATATATATATATATATATATATATAAATAATATTACAGTATTTTCATTACCATCGAGCTATAATTGATGGGCATGCCCCTATTGGGCAACCTCTGATCAGATGGTAAGTTATATACCGAGCCTAGTGTGGCCGAGCGCCTATGAGCGAGCCTAGTTGGCCGAGATACAGAGCATAGTATGGCGGAGCGCTTATAAACGAGCATATATATATATATATATATATATATATATAATAGAGTTAGTATTAGTAGGTGAGCATATCTTTAGATTATCTTTGACCTCTTGTTGCTTTCAGTTATTATATTATCAGTGCAGTTTCAACTTTCAGTATATTGCCTTACATACTCGGTACATTATTTCGTACTGACGTCCCTTCGTGGGGGCACTGCATTTCATGCGTGCAGGTTCAGAACGGCAGATGGGTATACCTCCTCAGTAGGTGTTGCCTGAGTACAGCTTTATCGGTAAGCTCCCCTTTCTTCGGAGTTGCCGGGTCTAGAAGTTTTGTGTACATCTTGTGGTTATGTGTAGGCCGGGGTCCTATCTCGATCATAGTACATCCATTAGTAGAGGCTTGTAGACATATCCTATATGTTAGTACAATATGTTGGGCTTGTAGGCCCGGTACATATATTTTGTTGGCTCGTCAGGTATAGTAATTAGGATGGCCTTGCAGGCCCAATTTTATGTTGACCCTTAGTTAGAGTCAGTCTCTATTCGGTTTTATATTTTGATTCGCACATTATCTTGTAATGTGGCCATGGCCAAAGTGTGACATTACATGTTCAGAGTATCTTAGTCGCAAGTGGTACGCAAGGATAGGTGGGCACCGGGCCCCGGTCTTGTCCCCAGGCTCGGTGCATGACAAAAGTGGTATTAGAGTAGTTCTGTCGTAGGGAGTCTACAAGCCATGTCTAGTAGGGTCTTGTTCATAGTTGTGTGGTGCACCACATTATATAAGCAGGGGACTACAGGGCATCTAGGAGTTGGTGACCCTTCTTTCAAATCTAAATCGTGCTGTAGCACTGAGTTATAGGAAATTTGTGTTAAACTTACATGTTGGCATTTGCATGAACAGATGGCGGTAATTAGGAAGACTATGGCTAGCCAGAGAAGAGAAACAACAGTAGGTGAGGGGACTAGCAGGGTACCCCTAGTAGTTGGGGCCCAATCTGAGGCCTAGGGAGAGAATCCTACCCAGCCATTACCGGCTCCTCCGCCACATGAGGAGATTCCTAGGGAGACCGCACATCTGGTTCCCCCTCCGCTTCCATCAGATCAGGACTTGAGGAGTGCGGTACATTTGTTGGCACAGTTGGTAGCTACCCAGCAACAGGCTAGGGCTTCCGCTAGTGCAGGACCTTCTAAGGGATCTGGGAGTTTACGGGTCCGAGACTTTATTGCTTTGAGTCCCCTAGAGTTCAGAAGGACAGATCAGATGGAGGACCCGCAGGATTTCATAGATCAACTTCACAAGATCTTCTAGGTTGTACATACCACAGAGAAAGATGTAGTTGAGCTAGCAGCATTTCGACTCCGAGATATTGCCATCCTTTGATACGGGGGATGGGAAAGGTCCAGGGGACGTGATACACCTCCTGCTATTTGGGAGAATTTTTCAGATGCCTTCCTTGACCAGTACTTACCGCAAGAGATCCGACATACCCGAGTCGATCAGTTTCTAGACCTCAAGCAGGGCAATATGAGTGTTCGAGAGTATAGTCTCCATTTTGACTCATTGGCTAGATGTGCACCATCCATAGTTGCTACTATGCGGGATAGGATCCACAGGTTTGTAGCAAGGTTGTCCCCAAAATTGATTGAGGCATGTGCCACCGCTGCATTACAGGATAATATATATCTCTCGGGTTCAGGCATTTGCCCAGAATATAGAAAAGGGTAGGCGTCGGTAGCAGGGTACGAAGAGGACTTAGTCAGGGCAGCGTAAGAGGATTAGATTTGTCAAATCTCAGGAGCAGACTCAGGGTAGTTATAGGCCGCAGTACTTCGAATAGCCACCTAGACCTCCGCCACCTCAGTCACAGGGTTACAGGTATGACCGTTATACTCAATCAAGACCAGGTGATAGCTCCCAGGCGCAAAGTGGTGCAGCGACAACGAGGTTTGGGGCAGACATGGACATTTCCGCCGCTGTGTGCCATCTGCAATAGAGGATACTTTGGAAAATGCCGAGCCGGTTCCGATGCTTGTTGTACGTGTGGACGTCTGGGGCATATGGTGCGAGATTTCCCAAATAGAGATTTTTGGGGGTATGGCGCAACAAATGAATTCAACAGTAGGATCATCTATGTTTGTGCATCCTTCAGGTCGAGGCAGAGGTAGAGGTTCCAATTCAGGTGGTAACCATAATCGTAGTTGTCGCGCCCCCTTTTTCCTCGCACGGGTTCAAGTGCAGGAAGATAAGGTTTATGGAATTTTTGGACAACTCCTTAAAAGGAAGAGGTTTAAGGAAGAGTCGCCACCTAAAGATTTTTATGGTGCGTTAGGGCACCTTGAGTAATTAACTCATAGACTAGTTTGCATTACCAGGGATTGGGTAAGGGCTTGAAGTTATCCCAAGGGGAAGGTGTTAGGCACCCCTCAAGATCCATGAATATGGGTCCCAGCCAAATAGTTTCGTGAATTCGGACGATAAATAAATAACAAACAAGGCTCAAGTAAGAGGGGATTTCATACAAGTGTAGAAGTCTTTGTTTAGAAAGTTGGAAAAGACCAAAATAAAACACTAAAAAATGTCCTAGGTTTGAATTAATACGGATCACATCAATGCAATACCCGATAGACAGAGCTACACGTGGTATTAGCGCATCGGTCATCATATCCATATTCTACCCTTCCCACCCCGCTAAGGTATTTAAAAAACACGTGTGTTGGTCACGAAGCTTATAGCGTGCTATTCCTACAAGGCAAGTACTAGGCTGACCCCTAGGTTTAAAGGATAAACTCTAAGAGACATACAAAAATAGTTAGGACTGCAGATATAGGGAAACACATAGGAGCAAATATGAGGCTCATAGATCCCTCCCACAAATTGTACACATAAATAACACGACTCAAACACACAGTGGTCTAAAACTTCAGAACCCTAAGCAGGATGTCTAGGTGACTTTGAAACATAGCAGAGACGCAGATTATAATTCAGAAAGAGCCTAATCAGTTTGCCTACTGATTTTAAACCTGTTGAATGCTATGCAGTATATACAAGGAAGTAGATTTCCAGTTTTTATAAATTCATCACCTAAGGCTTGCCTATGTGTAAACAATGGACCAGTATTAGAATTACTCAGAGGAGACTGTTTGAGTTGTATTACTAAATGTCACATTCTAGGTGTTCAGATTTCATAAATAACACCAACTGTATGAGTCTATTTTTTTTATCAGTAATTAAGATAGAGATGCCTAAGAGGATATGAATGCAATCCTAATAGTATGATATCTAATGCACAGAAAAATGCAAAGGACGTATATGCAGGACCTAAACAGGATTTTGTAAATGCAGAAATATTACAAAATTTGTACATGCTTTCAGAATATGCAGGAGATGTAAAATGACCCATTTATTAGCGTAGTATTTATCCTAAGGCAGGTAGTCTAAGTGTACGTATTGTATTGTAGTTTCAGGAAATGCAGTATAACTTGCTTATTAGTTTGTTAGACCTAATACATGATCTCTAGGTGTACATGGCAGTGTAAAGTACCAATTATTAACATATTTTAACACAGGATTTTCTAAGTGATATAAGGATGGATATGCAAAAACAGTGTACATGGAGCCTAAAGAACAGGATTTCTAATGCATGGATATGAACCTACACATGATCTCTATTGCGCAGATAAGGAATAAAAGGCTAGAACATGGTTTCTACCTTTTGTAATTAACTAAGCATGCATAGTTACCCCTCCCATTCCACTATCCAACCCCAAATATTCATTTACAAATTATTACAGGCCAGGAATGAATGAATTACATAACCAAAAGAAAAATAAGAATTTATTCTATAGGGAGCCTTCATTCAGGCCCAAATCTTCCAAACCTCAATGCCTTTAGTGTTTCATAGCCTTTCATAGTCCGGGTGTGTCAAATCTCCCTAAGGTCCTTGTGGGTTCCCGGGCAATGCTCACACACCCAGACATGGTCACCAGGACTTAAACATGTGCAGTGTGGAAATACCAGCCTCAATGTGTCAAAGTTCAGAGGGAACTCAAGAGGTTCCCTAACCAATGCTCACACTGAAGGGGTGGAACTTAGGTATCTAGGAATGAGGTGAAGTGAAAGGGATGAGTTTTGAAAAGGTTTTGATAGGAAAGAGTGTTGAAAGAGATTTAGTTAAAACATTTCACAGACTAGAGAGTCTGTGTAGTAAACAACTTTTGAAAAGAGAGTATAGCATAGTCACAGTACCCAAATGGGTTCATACACAGCCAAAACACACAGAATCAAGACAGGTTCAACATTTACAAACAAGGATAGTGGGAGTGGGGTCACATAGAACATTTAGCTGTAAACACAATAATACAACAATGATATAGGACTGGTGTAAACATGCTCTGAGACTGTTGACACTAGCATAGTCACAAAACCATACATGAAGAACCACACAGAGGAGTGATAGGTATTTGGGGCATACAACAAGTAAGAAACAGTTGTTAGATCATGCTCAGAAACCCAAATGAAGAGGATATACTAGTCCAAGGGAAAGGGAGACATAATAGCATGCTAGTGATGTATTATAATTGCAAGTTCCACAAAAGAAACACAAATAGAGACAAGCCAGAAACAACAAGAACTGAAACAAATAGAAAATCATATTGTTGTTGGAGCTTTGTATTGAAACTAGGACATACCAGTGAAAAGGAGAGTAAGCAGAATGAAAAGAACTAGAAAGAGCACAATGGTTAGCCTTGGCTTGCAGCCAGCTAACTTAGACAGTAGCAAATAGCACAAGAGAGAGCAGAGATTGTAAGAGAGATAGATTTTGAACCACAAGTCTCGTGTCTGATCAATACATGGACATAGTTTATATATAGTTGGAACTAGGTAAAAGGAAATAAGGTAAAGAAATCAGAATGTCCAGTAATTATGGGACTCAGAGAATCAATTAATTGTAAGTATCCCTAGATTTAAGGGAATTCTTCAAACGATGAGTGACAAATAAGGAAAAAATGTAAAATAGTAATCATGACAAGAAATTAAGCATCTCTTAATTGAAGGTTGCACCCAAACAGCTAGTAGGTAAGTATAATTAAAGAAAGTTACCATGTAAAAGGACAATTTCAGACCAAATCAAGCAAGCAATTGAGACTAGGTTCGAAAAATATCAATTAAGGAAACAATATCAATTACAATAACAAATCAAGGTAAGAAAAATAAGTTAGAGGGTGAAAATAAGAAAAATATGTCATGAGGGATCGATAGGACTTTTTCAAATCACAGTGAATCAGGGATTCAAGCAACTAGTGAATAGAAATTCCTATGTATAACATGGAGAACCATATAATAAGTACAGTAGTAAGGCAAGAAACAATTGAGTGTCAAAATAACACAGAATCAAGGATTCGACTATGCATAACATTAATTAAAGAGAATTAATCATGGAATAACACGGTCGTTAAGAAAGAACACAGAAACCTTAGTGTATGGCATCAGGAATCATGTGAATCAGGGAGGCAAGAAGAACCAAAGACAAACGACATAGGGTGAAGGTCAATGAAACATAAACACATATGCAAGCACACAGGCCAACCAGCAGTTGTCTAAAAATTAGGGTTTCACACACACAATAATACGAATCAATAGAGTAAACATGATATACACAAGAGAGACGAAGAGTCATAAACCCTAATGGGAAAATAGAGTAAAATCATTAGAAATTCAAGCTGTTAGTGACAATCAAGCACATATATTGACCAAACCACAAGGAAAAGGTTTCATAGTGATATTTAGGTTAAATAAATAAAATTAAAGTAATTAGATAATATCAAATATAAAAATGAATAATTATCGAATTAAAATAGCGTAAAATGTACAATTAGGCTATAATTGCAAAATTGTTGTAATTATAGCTAAATAATGCCCAATTGACTAATTTGTGAAATAATTAAATCCTAATGGAATTAAATAGGGTTGAAATTATTTATAATACCATTTATGAATAATTATTGCATATGAACTATTAAATAAACATGAAAATAATTTGATAAAAATATGGAAAAATACCAATTATTAGAAAGAGTGATTTTGAAAGTGTATATGCAAGTTTTAAAATAATTTGAGGAAAAATTGGGTATCAACAGTAGCTATGCGTTAGTAGGTCGACAGGACCAGGAGTCTTCACCAGACGTTGTGACAGGTATGTTGACCATTTGCTCTCTCGCTGTTTATACCTTGATAGACCCAAGATCTGCTTTATCGTGTATTTCCCTATTTGTCATGCGGAAATTCGGTATAGTGCCTCAAATACTGATGTGCCGGAGAATTTCGGCACATTTTATACCATATTGCTTAGACTAGGGCTCGTTTCAAGAGCATTTACTCTTATTAATCATAGAATTTTGGTATTTTGCAGTACACAAGGTGTAAACACTCAAGACCATGAAAAAGGAAGTTAAAAGAAGAGAAAAGAGAAGGAAAATGGTCAAATGCGATCGCATCTTCAACATGCGAATCGCATTTCAAGCCTGGGGGTCGCAGACCGCAACATAAAGTTGAGTCAAAATTAAGGAGTGAAATGCGGCAACATATGCGACCGCATATCCCAAATGCGAACCGCATTTGAATCGCATGTTCATCTGATGCCTGAAGCCACACTGCAAATGTGACGCATGAAGACGATCTCATATCTTTAATGCGGATCGCATATCGCAAATGCGATACATCTCTGGGACCTAGGGTTTTGATATGCGATGGAAGAAGCCAAGATGCAAACCGCACTCCTGTTATGCGATAGGAATGGGATCGCATGTCGCCCGTCAGAGGTGTTTTTGTCTGTTTTCCACCCGAATTTTCTTTCGACTATAAAAGGATTTACTTGGGTGTT
>ML296673.1:0-42226 GCA_005239495.1 Nicotiana undulata
AGTAGGGCCTCTACCTGACCTCGTCACTACTTGACTGGGGTTAGGCTTGGCACTTACTGAGGTACCGAATGTGGAGTACTCACGCCCTTCTGCGCATGATTTTTCCCATGTGCAGATCCAGGTACTAGTGCGCGGTATCTCAGCTAGCCGGCAGCAGTGGTATCAGGAGACTCGAGGTATAATCTGCAGCGTCCGCAGATCTCTGAGTCCCCTTCCTATCTTGCAGTTGTAGTACTTGTAGATGAAACTATACGGTCTTTTCTATCCAGTTGTACTTATTGAGCAGTAGAGTAGCTTGTGATGTGTTGTGATATTCCGGGTTCTGGGTAAAGTAACTGTTAATGCCGAGCGGCGTCGACTTTAGTATGATTTATTTCACTTACTATTATTTTACCTGTTTTATCTAAATTTCGCTTAAGTAATAGGCTTACCTAGTCGTCTAGACTAGGTGTCGTCACGAGACCCAGTCGGAGGGAGAATCGGGTCGTGACACTAAGCCTACCGCCTCTCCTACTCCGTGTCGGAGCAAAGAAGGAGTCGGATCATCTACATTAATGACTCTCTTAGATTGCTGGTTTGAAGAAGACATATTTACAAAGACAAAGAATTTGCAAACAAAGAATGAAGGTTAGAAGTTTTTCGTAAAAGTAAAGAAAGGAAAAGGGGTATTTATACTCGAAGACAACCGTCAAAAAATGGAAAAAACAGTAATGTGAAAGTCATAATTGAAGTTGTCACTGCGTGACTGATGCAGCCGCAAAAATCCCTAAAAGACGCTGAACAATTGCAGAACCAACCCGAGAATGCCACGTGGCACGAGAATTAAATAGAAGTGACAAGCGACGCCTGCGTTCAGATATGGATGCAATGTTACGAGTGAAGCGGCGGTAAGATATTCTCGCCATAAATGAGTATCCACTTACCAAGTATTAATCGATAAATAAATGGTAAGTGGGGGGACTATCTGCATTGGTAAAAACGAGCTTCACACGTGTAATAATTGTGATGACTCAGCAATCTATGTGGAACAATGAAAACGTGACAACTGGACGAAACTTCAGGAATAGGTACGAGGCAAAAAGGCACGGAATAGCATACCAACAGGATAATTAGATACGAGAATCTTAACCTAATTGAGAAGATGAAGAGGCACGGGCAGGATGAATCCAGGCAGAATAAAGGGCAGATTCGGAGATCTTCAATTAATGAGCCAAACATTACATAACCTTCACGCAACAGTTACGGTTAATCATTGTAAAGTTACATTAATTCCATTATTAGTCACTAATTCTCAATTACTGAAAAGGGCAGACGTTATATTAAGAAATTCCCTATATAAGGGAGTAAAATATAACTTGTAAGGACACATTCGAACTACTATTGCAATATACTTACTGTTTGCGCAGCTTACTGCTTTCCAATTACAAATTTACTTACAATTATTAGTTTATTCTTTGGTTATCAGAAACCCGTGTTCTTCTTAAAATAGCTTTGGGAAAGAATCTAATTCTTTGGTTAAACAGTACCCCGCTCACAAGATAATTTACATAGTTCGCGTACCATGGGGGAGGTCTTGGGTGATAGCCAAAAGTAGCTCATCGGGAAATACTTCTTTAATTTTGCCACCCTCCTCCATGTAGTCGTGATTTTCCAGCCTTGATAGATGGTCAGCTACTTGGTTCTCTGTGCCTTTTCAATCTCGTATTTCCACATCAAATTTCTGCAATAACAAAACCCATTGCATCAATCTAGCCTTAGATTCCTTCTTTGCAAATAGATACCCGATTGTTGCATGATCGGTATGGACATGAATTCTGTTCCCACCAAGTATGCTCGAAATTTCTCAAAGGCCCACACTACAGCTAACAACTCCTTTTTAGTGGTGGTGTAATTCAGTTGTGTATCATCAAGAGTCTTACTCTCATAGTAGATGGAATAAAACATTTTGTCCTACCTCTGGCCTAGAACTGCCCCAATAACATGGTCACTTGCATCACACATAAGCTCAAATGGTAAAGACCAATCCGGTGCGGAAAACATGGGGGCAACCACCAGCTTCTTTTTGGGCTCATCGAATTCTTTCAAGCAGGCGTCGTCAAAATTGAATGTCAAATCTTTTTCAAGCAACCTGCACAAAGGAGTAGCAATTTCAGAAAAATCTTTAATAAAGCGTCGATAGAATCTCGCATGTCCCAAGAAACTCTGGACACCCTTCGCAGAAATGGGTGGAGGTAATTTTCAATCGACTCCACCTTCGCCTTATCAACTTCAATGCCGCTCCAAGACACTTTGTGACCCAACACGATGCTTTCCTGCACCATAAAATGGCACTTTTCCCAATTCAATACCAGATTTGTTTCTTCACAACGGGCTAACACCTTGCTCAAATTCTTCATACAATCATCATAAGAGGACCCAAAGACTGAAAAATCCATAAAAACATCCACAATATTTTCCACCATGTCGGTGAAAATAGCCATCATGCATCTTTTGAAAGTGGATGGTGCATTGCAAAGACAAAACGTCATTCGTTTTAAGGCAAAAGTGACATAAGGACAAGTAAAAGTGGTCTTCTCTTGATCCACTGGGCATATGACGATCTGGTTGTACCCAGAATAACCATTAAGGAAGCAATAATAGTCATGCCCCGCCAATGTGTCCAATATTTGGTCAATTAATGGAAGTGGGAAGTGGTCTTTGCGGGTTGCTTTGTGAGCCTTATGCAATCAATGCAAACTCTCCACCCTATCACAGTGCGAGTAGGAATTAGCTCATTTTTTTCATTCTCGGCCATAGCCATCCCTCCCTTTTTAGGCACACATTGTACTAGGCTTACCCAATTGTTGTCAGAGATAGGAAAGATGATACCTGCATCGAGCCACTTAATTATTTCCTTTTTCATGACTTCCTTCATGATAGGATTCAATCTCCTCTTCTTCTCAACACTGGGGTGGTGTCAATATTCTAGAAAACTGTTATGCATGCAAAATGATGGACTAATTCCCTTGATATCAGCAATTGTCCACCATATAGCCTTTTTATGCTCGTGAAGTACTCTGAGCAATTTTTCTTCCTATACATTAGCAAGGATGAATGAGATAATTACTAGAAAAGTTTCAGAGTTCCCTAAATAAGCATAACGCAGATGTGCTGGAAGGGATTTAATTCTATCTTTGGAGCTTCCTCAATAGATGGCTTAGGAAGGGTCAGAGTAACAAGAATGTCCAACTCCTCAAACTTCCCAAACCCACAGACATAATTGCATGATGTATCAAGTACTTGTTCAATTTCGCCCATCATCTTATCTTCAACGTCTTCTTCATTCCCAATCAAAGCTCGTTCAATAAGAACTATGGGGCTCATATAAGGCACCAATGACATAGCATTGTTTTCCACTACAGAAATCATGGATAGCTCTTCATAGTAGGATGGCAATTTGAGTGTTTTGTACACATTAAATACCTCCACTTGATCACCTACTTTATCGTCATCTTTCCTTCGCATACATCAATAATAGCTCGGCATGTGGCTAAGAATGGACGCCCCAAAATAAATGGTACTTCCTGATCAGGCTCGTAGTCCAAGATAATGAAATCGACAGGGAATATGAAAGAACCCACTTGAACCAACACATCTTCAATCACTCCTTCCGGATGAGCAAGAGAGAGATCAACCAACTGTAAGATTATCGTTGATGGGTGCGGCTCACCCAAACCCAACTATCTAAATACAAATAGCGGCATCAGATTGATGCTCGCTCCAAGATCACATAAAGTTTGTCCGACTGCATGCTTACAAATCAAGATTTGGATAGTGAACGGATCCTTCAATTTCTGAGGTAGCTTGCTTTGGATTCTAGAGCTAAATTCCTCAGTGAGTGCCATAGTCTCAAATCCAGTCAGTCTCCTTTATTTTCCACTATGTCCTTGATATTTTGCATATTTAGTCACTTCTTGAAGGATGTCTACCAGTGGAATATTTATATGCACCTGCTTCAAAATATCAAGAAAATTTTTATATGCGGCATTATCCTTCACTTTCTGGAATCTTTGAGGGAACAGAGGTGGTGGCCTCGCAACTAATGGTGGGGGTTACATAGCCACTGCCTCTTCAGCTGGCTTCTCAGAGTCCTTTGATTTTTTTTATTCTGACTCTATAGTGGACGGCTTCTCATTAAAGGTCACTTGTTTTCTCTTTTTCAATTGGACTTTTTCTAATTGTCTCCCATTCCTCAATGAGACAACATTAATAGATGCCTTCGGATTAGCCTCAGTATCACTTGGAAGAGCTCCAACTAGTCGAGTATTTTGGGCACTGGCAAATTGTCCTATTTGGCACTCCAAATTTCTCATTGTTGCGGCTTGGGCTTGCTAGTCAGCCATCAATTTTTCATCATTTCCTGAAGGTGACTTGTTGAACTTGCTTGTTGTTCAGCCTGAGGTGGTCTATATTGTTGTTGAGATGCTTGTGGTCGGTATTGATTTTAGTACCTTGGTTTCCACCCCAAGAGAAGTTTGGGTGGTTCCTCCAGTTGGGATTGTAAGTGTTCCCATATTGGTTGGTCTGGCCTCTATTTGCATTATCCACAAAGAAGACAGACCCTAGATTAACTGGGCATAAGTCTCTTGAGTGACCCTCTCCACATACTTCACAAAACAATTGAACATGTTGCACTGGTTGAGCTTGTTTCTTCTTAATAACCAACGTCATCTGGTTGACTTGGTTGGTCAGTGTAGAAATACGCTGATAATGCCGAGACGACATCTAACTCGAGAACCCCTGAAGATTTTTGCACTGTGTGTCTACCCATTTCTCCTTTCCAATACGGATTGCTTTTGGAGAATTTGTTCAATAATGCATATATCTCGTCAAAGCTTTTCTCCAACCCTTGACCTCCAGCTGCAACATCTACCATAATTTTTGTCTCATGATGTAGCCCTTCTATGAAAGTGTGAGCCAACACTTCATTTGTATGATTGTGATGAGGACAATATTGAGCAACCCCTTGAACCTCTCCCAAGTTGAGTATAAAGACTCCCCCATTTTCTGTTTGAAGGCGACTATCTCACTTCTGATTATTGCAGTTTTGCCTGAAGGGAAGAACCTTGCCAAAACTTTCCTTGCTAGATCATTCCATGATATAATAGAATTAGCTGGTTCTACCTTCAGCCATCGCATTGTTTCTCCCAACAGAGAGAATGGGAAAAGTGTGAGCCTCACATAGTCTGGAGTGACCCCGTTAGCGATGTAAGTATCACTAATC
Source organism: Nicotiana undulata (assembly GCA_005239495.1). NCBI lineage: Eukaryota > Viridiplantae > Streptophyta > Magnoliopsida > Solanales > Solanaceae > Nicotiana > Nicotiana undulata. The sequence goes on from ML296673.1 coordinate 5,264, forward strand.
TCCAAAAATTTCAGGATATGTTGTTGTGGATCCTCGCGTGGAAGACCCATAAACTGCCCATTCACATGAAGTAGTTGGATCATACTCTGTTTCAGCTCAAAGTGACCAATGATTCTGGGCTTCACAATGCCGGAGGTGACATTAGCAATGCTGGGCATCGCCACCTCCTGAACATACATGTGTTGCTCCTCTGCCATGTTCACAGAAAATTGAATGAGTGCCTCAAGATTATTTGTATCCCTTGCTTCCCTCAACCTCCTATGAAATGTTCTCTGAAGTTAAGAGTCAAAGCAGTTGAGTTTGCCCTGGCTTCTGACCCTGCGCATTCAATCAAATTTCTGAGATCATAGCAACAATCAATTAACGTTAGACTTGACAAAATAAACAATTAAAGCAAAAACAAGAAAGTAGTCAATATCCAAGTCCCCGGCAACGGCGCCACAAACTTGTTGCTCCCAAACGCACACGCAAGTATATGTGGTCGTACAAGTAATAAAATGATAAGTCGAACCCACAGAGACTTGTATCAACTACCCACTAAATTCACCAAGATTGCTATCCAGTCAAGCGAAAATCGATTTCAAGAATGTAATTATTCTAAACTATAATTCTAAGTAGTAACTAAATTACCAAGTAGCAAATTGATTTTTGTGTATTCAGTAGAGACAAATATTCCAGGGTTGTGATCGATTCACCAATCCTGTTGTGTTATAGTTAACTCTCACTTTCATACAATTCACTAATGGTTGCTAATTAATCGAAGAATTGCTCTCATAACCTTCTCCGAAGTACTACAAGCCTATTCAAAATACATTAACGCCTATATTCCTATGGAATCAATCTATCAAGAACGCGTTAAGATTACGATATTTAATTAAGTACGGTGACTAGGTAAATTCCTATCCTAACCACAAATCTGCCCCCTTAAGAGTTAAGATCATGCTCTCTTCAATTCTTCTCTAATCTAAACACGGCTCTCCCAAGCATAGCATAGATAGTAAATAGAACCTAACTGCTGGCCAGACAATTAAGTAATTAATCACAGAATTGAAGAAACAACCATATATTAGTGAACTGTAATCAAGGTTAAGTCAACGTTAAACAACAATATTCAGGCTGAATCACAACTCCGGGACTATGGGTTTTATCCACTCATGATAATAGCAAACAATTTCATAAGTGTTGGATAATTGAAAATACTAAGAAAAGATGAAGAAAACTGAGGTCTCTTCACTCCCCAATGTTTCGTGTGCATATTCCCTCTTCAAAGTGGCGTCTCCCCTCCACAAATAGGCTTAGTCTTGCTTTTATACGCGTTGGGTAGGTCTAGGGCCGAAATAACCTTGTCCCGGGAAAAGTTGGACACAATTCACGTCACCAGCGTCCAGCCCGGCGCCCCATGTTGGCCCTGGCGCTGGTTTGTTAAGTAGACTGTTTGGGGCGCCACAGGCGGCGTGGGGCGCTGCCTGTGGCGCCGAAAATTGCACTTCCTCTTTTTTCGTCTGTTTTGGCTCTAATTTCGCATATTTGGCCCCCAATTGCTTCCGGATGATCCATACACATAAAAACACCCAGAATTAACATAAATCAACTCAATTTACATCCAAAATCCACAAAACAAGAGTAAAACATAAGGCGATATACATATAAATATATATACTTTAAGCTAAATATCAATAATAAATATTAATTAGTTTTGTAGAGCACATATTGAGTACTTCGCCCTAGTAAAGTCTTTTACACAGATATCCGGAACAAAAGAGCGAGGGAGTTCACTGATAATACATATTATCTTAAGAAAAGTATGCTACTTCCACATTAATTTAGCTAATTAATAAGCCATCTGGTTTGCCTACCCGAGAAAACAAGATTATCTGGTTGCCCTTCATAAGAAAAGAAGATACTATATATAACCAGGAAAATAGATGAAAATCTCGACTTCAATAAACGAGGTTTATGCTTTCAGTTCCTATTCTATGGGAATTGGGATCAATTCGGTCTTCCTTGTCATCTATTGACTAATTGTTACAGAATAGCACTACCCAGATATTGATCAAATCTCTTTGATAACACAAATAACGCCAAGATCTAGTATAATAGAAAAGTATTTTTGTTTAAGTTTAAAAAAAATTGAACAACATTAAATAGACCAAAATAGACTTGTGGGTCTACTAACTTGCCTCACACCTGGCCGTATAGAGGACATGGAAATGAATTTGACCCTGAATATATTAATAGAAATTTAACTAGAAAGGGAGAGAATAATCATCGAGAAAGATGTCTTAACATTAAGGTTTTAATTTTAATTTGATGTTTTTTTATATCAACCCACTTTTTTACAAATACTTCAATGTATCAGTAATATAGTAAATAAATAAATTACAATCTTAAATTATATGTTTAGTCAAACATCATTATATAAAATGAGATATGGTGTGTTTACCTCGAAATACGAGTAACAATTAAATTTGTAATGTGCTTATAAGGATATGTGATCCAATTCAATGCTAATTGGTACTCCCTCCGGTCCAAAATAAGTGATTTTTTGGTTGTATTCACACAGATTAAGAAATCCACCTTTTAACATTAATTAGCAATGAAATTGACCATATTAACCTTTACTATCTCACATAAACACTCCTAACACATACTACAACATTATTTACTCCAAGGGCAATATAGGGGAAAAATAATTAATTCATTCTTGAAATCTGAAAAAATCACTTATTTTGGACCACAAAAAAAAAGCCAACAAATCACTTATTTTGAACCGGAGGGAGTAAAAATTAAGTAAATAAATGAATTAGACGATTTATATAGATCAAACTCGTATAATTGTAAGTTGTCAATATTGATCTGGATTAGACTTGAGAACGGTTGCTAAGAACAGTAAGAATAGCAATGATAATAATATGAACAACTCAGATACGAAGAGTCAGCAGTAAACAAAAGAGTGTTTGTATTTAGCCGTGTAAGTGAGAACTTGAATGCGATGATAATTGTGACAATGATGCCTACAAATGAATAGGGCTCCTCTTTATATAGTAGAGGAATCCTAAATAAGGAATGATTCCAATTGCAAAAGTAAAGTACATGATTGGCACTGTTAACCGCTAATAGCTCTACTGGCTCCGAGATTCTCGCCGAGATTGATGGTCGATTGCGGATATCTCGTGATTCTGTTACAATGGTGTCGATCTAGCCTGGTCTCGATACCTCAGCCTCCATACTCTCTGAGCCCGAACTTACTTCGATCACAATTTACAAATCGATACACCCCTTCGAACCCACAGACTCGGATATCTTCGATTTTTACCGTACACAGATAGTCCTCACGTTTCTTAGAATGAAAAGATAAGAAATGATTTGAGCCCCGATTTTCTTTATACTCTGATCATGACGTCATTCTTATGACGTAAGCGACGGATGTGACTGAAACGTCCAGTCGGTTCGGTCACCAAGAAACATAAATGCATGTCAGTCGTTGGTCGGTCACTAACGGCACCGAACTGTCCTTTTAAACCTATAGATACCAGCTCCTCAATAGATTCAAAATTTTACTTTGCTTTGATCACAAACTCTTGATCTCACATACCCTTTTGTTTCCTTCTCACTTCCGCTCACCAAACCATCATTTCTCCCACTGGAACCGCCAGCTCTATATCCCTTCTTTTGCTCTCAACTCGTATACACATGGAAAAGACATTCAAAACAATACCGCAAAAGGAGAAGGCTCCATCTTCTTCTTCCCAGTCGGCCGATGATAAAATGTCGGTTGAACCAGCCGTACACGAATACGTACCCAGTTCCTGCATCCTCAGAACCCACTTTAAGGTTCACAACCACTCATCGGTGCCAGGTCGATATGAGCACTTGTCAGTGTATATGTGTTCAATTACCAAGGGCCATTTTGTTGCCATGAGAGCAGACTGTAGATGGGGCCCGGAGGTGGTGGTGCAAATTCCTTCGCCTTAAGAGAGCATCACCACTCACGTGAAGGGGTTCATGAGTGTGTACACTTATCCCTTCACACTGGGTCCCATTGACCCCGTGATCTTCGACATCTGTAAGAGGTACGAGGTTACGCTTGGTCAACTTCACCCCTCGCTTTGGTGCGTAGTGATCATGCTGCGCTTCTACTCCAACAAGGCCGGGGGTTGGAGTTCACATTGGCCCATCTCATGTGACTATACAGACCTCGACTCTATCGAGGGTTGATCAGGCTTAACTATCGAGCAAACAAAACTCTATTCTTGAATATCGAGGAAGACAAATATCGGGGTTGTATGAGCCGATTCATACAGGTGAGGACCTGTGACATAATACCAGAAGATAAGATGTCGTTCCCTGAGGAGCGGAGAGCCAAACGTGAGTATCCTTCGTCATTTTGGTTCGGTGTCCCAGTAGATTTCGCCTAACGTTTTCCTTTGACTATGCAGTCGACCCCTGGATGCCCGAGGTGGTGCCTGACTTTGAAGACTGGATCCATAGGCTTGCCTCCACCTCGACCCGAGCTGAACGAGTGTGGAGGGATTTGTGTAAAGGCAAGTGGGAAGCCAATATGGACCGCCTTGCTGTTGAAAAAAGCATCTTTGGCCAAGTTATCTTCGGCGGAGTCCCAGCTCCTGAATCTCGAAGAAAGGGGCTCTGCTCAGGCGAAAAGGGTCAAAGAGCTCGAAGTCGGACTTGGCGAGGCCAAGGCTGAAATTTAAAAGACCAAAGCCAGGGCAGACAAATCCATAGCGCAATATCGGGTTGATGTCGTGGCAGTTCAAGCCCAGCTGAGGGAGGCTTCCGATCGGGAGCAACGGCGTAGTGAATTGGCTAAGTGCCAATCCCGGAGGGAAACCCTCAGGGAAGTTCAAGCTCGAGGTGTTGACCTTTCCGAAGAGATTGCTTTGGCCAAAGAGCTCGAGGCCGAGGCCAGGCAGCTCATCTCTTAAGACGATGATGATGACAACGACGGTTCTGGTAGCGGAGAAGAAGGCGACGAGGTTGCCGAAGAAGATGTCTCTAAACAAGTTGTTCGGGGAGAAGCTGATGTCGAGGGGGCTAGCCCCGATAATAACTAGGTTGTAACTTTTTTCTTCCCTTTCTTTTGTAAGGCCCTGGTTGGCCCCTTTGTACATTAATTTTTGTATAATGTAAAATATTCCCTTGATGTCTCTATGTCCTTGTATGTTTAATTGTCTCCACTGGAAAATTCTTTTTAGCTCAATTTGCGACCGAAATAAACCATTAGGCTTTTTTTTCGGGGGCAAGTCCCCGATTTCGAAGCTCATTTGAGAGCTTGTCCCGAGGACGGCTTGTTCCGAACTGGCAGATAAGTTATCTCCAGTAGCCAAGATCGAATAATTTCATAGGATATGGTAGGCCCTTAGGTTTAATCAACGATTGTTAAGTTTTTGAGCTCGCCGTTATATCTTTAATTGTTTGTTTAAGCCCGTAACAACCAAACCCTTGGGTTTGAATTGAATGAGAGCGTGGTCTCGATCTTTAATTGTATTGGCCTTTTGGCTCATGAGATCGTCCCTTGGGATCTTTTATATCGGCCCTTAGGCTCTTTAAGTTGGGCCAGTTTGGCCTCTAAAAGCGGCTATAATTTTTCCCTCTTCGGCTAAAAGACTTAGTGAAAATTTCTTATGCCTTAGCATATATTTTTTATACCCATTGGGTTTTTTTCGAGGGTTCGACGATTGGAACCCAAGTTTTCTTAACCTGTTTGTGTTGAAATGATTAACACCTCGAATGCTGATGTTATCGAAGCCTTTGGATTATTTGGGGCTGATTTTATCGAAGCCCTTTTTTATTTGCTTTGCCGATGGTAGCCTTATTTAACCGGTTTTTCGAAGTATTTGAAGGCCTTTAGTTTATGGCGGAAGTCGGACGTCTGTTGATACCCAATTTTTCCCCAAAATTATTTTCAAACTTGCATATATGCCTTCAAAATCACTCTTTTATAGTAATTGGTATTTTCCATAATTTTTTCGTATTTTTATCAAATTATTTTCGTGTTTATTTAATATTTTATATTCCATAATTATGCATAAATGAAGTTATAAATAATTTCAAGACATTTCATACTCTATGTGTTATTCATAGTTCTATTTTTTATGCCCTTAGGATTCAATATTTCACAAATTAGCCAATATTGGTATCATTTAGCTAATAATTTCAGCAATGTTTTGCAATAATAGCACCAATGTACATTTATGCCATTTTAAAATCAATAACTGATCATTTTGTATTTTTTATATTAGTTAATACTCTTAATTTCATTTATTTGCTTTTAATCTCATTTTTACACAATTATTAGCTATTTTATTAATTAATTATCTTATTGAGTATTTAACGTTTAGCCCATTTTTATTTAAATTATAGCCACCTTAAAGACCACCCCACCTGACCCAAAACCCATTCTCTAACCCAGCCCAAAACCCGTTCCTACCCGGCCAATCCCACACCTGATCTGAACCGTTGATCAAATAAGATCAACGGTCCAGATCAGCGTTACCATAATTAAACCCCTATCACTACCCCCTCCGACCTCTCATTTGCCCAACACTCATTCTCTCTCTATCTCTCTCTGTTCCTCTCTGCTTCTCTCTAGAATCTTCCTTGGCTTCTCTCCTCTGATGGAGTCTGTTCATCTTCTCCGGCTGGTTCTCTCACCGGAAACCATGGCTCTTCATCATTCCATGGTTATTTGCTCATCTTGCACTGGTCCAGTGATGCCCTAAAGCCCTCAGGCGAACCTGGAGCGGTTCACTCACCTCTCAGGGTCCCTCAAGCCACTTTCTAGCCTCCCCCGGCCGTCTGAGTAAGAGCTACAACCTTTCCGGCTTGAGCCGGCGACGTCTTTGAGGGTTTTCTTACTTCTCTGGGTTCCACAAAACCCTAACTCCTATATCTTTTCGATTTTTTTTCTAGATCTGCCTTAGATCTACGATATTACTAAGCTTTTCTACACGTTTTCTTCGAAATAAAAAGCTTTCCTACTTTGAACAGTCTTCGTCTTCAAACTAGGGTTTCATAACCCCTTTTTAAAATGGCTTTTTCTTCCGATTTTAGTATTATCCTATGATTTTAAGTTTTTCTCTTTATCTGAGTCATTTATGTTTAAAACCCTAAATTTCTTAGCCCTAATCTTGAGTTCCTGAGTTTGTTTTTGATATTATGTTTGCGTATGTGCTTGTTTCTCATGAGCTTTATGATTCTCTGGGATTTTACCCTATGTTGTTCATCAGTGTCTCTGATTTTTCGCTTTTCCCGCTTACATCCATGTTTACTTTGTGATTCATATTATACTCTATGTGAGTCCCTTATTGCGTATGATTCTACCCTATTTTGATTACTAGGGTTTCTAATTTCTTGCCTATTATTTGTTTAATTCGTGTTAGCTTCCTTAGCTATTGTTATTCTTAGTCGAATCCCTGATTCTCTGGGATTGGGGTCCTTCACTGATCCCCTATGGTAATACCTTACTGATTTTGACCTATGAATTATTCTCTTGCCTTATTATGTGATTGATTCTACTGTTAGTTGATTCTTACAGACCTTTCCTTAATTAGATTTTCTGAACCTAGACTAATTACTTGTTCTATGTGCTGAAATTATTTCCTTGTGTGATATTTTCCTTTGATTAATGCTGATTTCCTATTATTAGAGCCTCACTCGAGGATCTCCTTACAGACTTTTTAATTATCTCTTGCTTTATTTTCATTTTTAATATTGTTGTCAAACTGATACATATATTTTCCTTAAATAGGATTCTGAACTTGGTCTTACTTACATGCTCTATACTGTACTGTGCTTATGCTATCAGTCTTACACGATTTTCTTTCCTTATGTTACTACTGTCTATCACTGATTGAGTATGATTCCTTAATTAAAGGGAATACTTCCATTAATTTGATTCGGATTGATGCTTACTTCCATAATTATTGCTGAACTATTGTTTGTTACCTTATTTACTACCTGTTTTCAAACTATAAGTACCCATTCTCTTTCATTAAGCAAGGAACGAAGATACATACTTTTCTAAGCTCTCTCCTACACACACACATACACTCTCTTGCTTCTCTTGCTGTTTACTTGCAACTCAGTCGGCTGAAAGCCAAGACTGAGTAATTCCACTGTTCTATTACTCTACTGCTCTACTGTTCTTCACTTTACTGCTCTTCACTCTGCATTCAGTCTTTCATTCAAAGCTGGTATGTTTTTCAGTTTAAGTTTATAGCATCCAAAACAATATGTTTCTGTTTGTATCACGATTCCTTTTGTTACTCTTATGCTTCTACTTGTGGTTCTGCTACTTACTTTGCAATTAGTATGGCTACTTTGCCTATGTGATCTCCCTTTCCCTTTGGTTCAGCATGTTTATTTCTTTTCTTATCTGTTTCACTATGATTCTGCCTTACCCTTGATTCCTAACACTATAAGCATGTACTCATGACACCTAGGTACTATGTGATCCTGAACCCTTCCCCTGAACCTAATGTGTAACTCTGTTTAGCACCCCTCGACCCAATGCTACTAACTCCTGGCATGAACACTTTGTGATAGACTATTGTTGTAACTGGTTAAGTTATGTGAGACTTCTCTGATGTTAACCTGTGTGCAACTATGCTTTCACATATGTACTACTTGTCCCCAATTCCCTTTCCCTGTTTGTGTTTGTTTCCTGAACTGTGTATGCTTTTCTGAGTTGCTGATTGTCCTGTTTCTTTTCCTCCTCAAACTAGTTTTTCATAAAAGGAAACTCTTATGTTGTTCTCAAAAGCCTATTTCAAAACAATTATTTCAGAAAACTATTTCCAACTCAACTCTTTTAAAACTATGAGCACATTTCACTACTAGTTTCTTAGGTTCAGCCCCCTCGTGTGAGCAGTGCTTTGGGAACCATTTGAGTACCCACTGAACTTTGACACACGAGGCCGGCATTCCCACACTGCACTTGCTTATTCCTGGCTAGGGTACCTGTGTGTGAGCACTGCCTAGAATCCTCTGAGGTCCTTAGGAACTCTAACACACCTGGGTTGTGAAAGGTCATGGCATATGGCATTGTTGGATCTGGAGATTTGGGCCTATTGTTAGGCTCCCTATAGTGTAACTTCTTGATTTTCTTATTTACTTATGTAATTTGTGCAATGTTGGTCTGTAATAATTAATTGTAAAAACAATTCTGGGGCTGGATAGTGAAATGGATGGGGTTATGCATGCTTAGTATAGATACGGGTAGAAATCATGCTTGTAGGCTTATTTTATACATATGTGTGCAATATTCACCATGCTTAGGAATACATGCCATTCATGCATTAGATACCGTGATACTTAGGTCCATTTATTTTCAGCATCTCATTATACTTATACCCACTTAGAAATCATGTTCATAGTTGAATAACAATAAAATGGTTGTTATAATGTTACTGTTTCAGTATTCTCACAATTGCTTCGTCTAGAAATCCTGTTCAGGATAAATAATAACATTAACTATCAAAACTTGCATTTAGAAATCATGCCCCATAAGATGTTACTTTCAGCATGTTACTTGTGCCAAAATCTTGTGTTAAATCAACATACTGCTATGAACACCTAGAAAAATCATGTGTTAGGTTCAGCAACTTAACAAAGAATTATATCTCTGTACGCTTTGTTTAAGAAAAATGTGTTAACAGATGGATCTCGCTAAAATAGATTCTGATGATGAAAACGCTTATGCATTTAAAACAGCACGTATAAGTTTGCATCATTTTACACCTTGTTTTGCCTTTAGATGCCATGTCCTTAGGGTTGCATTTATATTCACCCCTTTCTCCTGGTTAAGATTAAAACAAACTTACCCGCTTAACAATCATTTTTCCTCTTTTGTGTGTTGTCTGGCTAATTACAGATAAGAATCAATAGTCTGAAACTGGCAAAAGTCCTTTCTCTGAAACTCTGTAATGAACCTGCCTTGCTACTGCATTCTCGCCTAGACATCATGCTTAGGTTCTGAAGTTAAAGACTTTACTCGTGTTTTAGTCGTGCTATTTATGAGTATAACTTGTGGAGGAATATCTGAGCTTTATATCTGCCTCTATGTGCTTCCCTGTATTTGCAGTCTTAATTGTTTTGTTTGTCGTTTAGAATTTTGTCTTTTAAACCTAAGGGTTCAGCCTAGTACCTACCATTTAGGAATAGTAGTCACTAACTTCCTCCAGGACTGATAGGATGGGACGGGTAATAGCACGCAATAGATTTCATGACCAACACACGTTTTAAATGCCTTCGCGGGGTGGGAAAGGGTAGAATATGGATATGATGACTGGTGCGCTAATACCACGTGTAGCCCCTCTTTGAGGAGTGACATACCGGGTATTGCATTGATGTGATCCATATTCTTTCAAACCTAGGGCGTCTTTTCTTAAATGTCTTACTAGTTCTTTCAAAAGTTAATAACTCCGATGCTTTTTGAAATCCCCTCTTATTTGAGCCGTTACTTGCTACTTGCTTATCGTACAAATTCACGAAAACCATTTGGCCGGGAACCACAATCGTGGATCCTGAGGGGTGCCTAATACCTTCCCCTTGGGATAATTTCAAGCCCTTACCCAATCTCTGATAATGCAAACTAGTCGCATGAGTTAATTACTCTAGGTGACTTAACGCACCTTAAACATCGTTAGGTGGCGACTCTTCTTTTAACCCTCTCCCTTTAAAAGGAGTTGTTAGAATGTCATAAACCCGATCTCCTCTTAAGGAAAAAGGGGGCGCGACAACGTCTCCAAGCCGCGTAATTTCGGTCGTAGCCTTTTTATATGACCGTAGCCTTTAATATGGTTGTAGCCTTCGGGCATGTCTCTTGGACTTGTTTCCTGATAACATTTCGGATTTGTTCGAAATGTTAGTCCCCGAGTGTGATAGCCTTGGCCTGTATATCGGGGGGTGCCTCTTTGAGGTCTTATAACTTCAAAATTTATATAGATCGAGTAAGTAGTCCCCGAGTGTTCGAGGTACGCTTGCACTTGGCCCTTGAGCCATTTTCACGAGTGTTAGTTTGCACAATAGACTATAAGTATAGCTTGTATAGTAGAAATCCTATTTCACACACGAGATGTTTGGGAAAAAGAGAGAACTTCTTTGTATTATTCATACATGCGTACATGTTTTGTTATCGGGCTCGGCTATTCTACATGGACACGGTTCACTCGACCATTTGGCCCATTACAAAATTATGCTATAGATACCCATTTACATAATATTATAGGGTGATGCCCCTCAGTATTCGAGGTTGATTGCAAAGAAGCCTTGGATACTGTTGAATTAACCCCAGGTAGCACATAGTTGTTTCCACGTTAAAAACCTCGCTAGAAAAAACCCATTTGGGATAAAAACCGGTCTAAGGGAAAAAGAGTGCAACGCGTGCTTTAAAACCTGAGGTCTCGATTTCTTGGGTCGGGTACCTGCAATAAGTTCGTTTCTTATATTTAAGTAAATGGAAAATGAGAGATCCATACCTTAGCAATAATATCTCTTGAGAAGTGATATGTTCCAATTATTCGACAATGGCTCACCGTCAATTGTTCCAAGCTTGTACGACCCTTTTCCGACTATGTCGAGAATCTGATAGGGCCCTTCCCAATTAGGGTCGAGTTTCCCTTCATTAGGGTCTCGAGTATTGATGGTGATCTTCCTTAAGACCAAGTCCCCTACTTTGAAGTGCCGAAGATTGGATCTTCTGTTGTAGTATCTCTCGATACGTTGCTTTTAGGCGGCCATTCGAACGAGCGTCGCTTCTCGTCTCTCATCCAACAATTCGAGGCTCGTACTCATTGCCTCACGGTTTAATTCTTCCGTTGCATGTCGAAATCTGGCACTGGTCTCTCTGACTTCGACAGGTATTAAGGCTTCAGGGTCGTAGACCAAAGAAAACGGAGTTGCCCCTATACTGGATTTCGATGTCGTTCGATATGCCCATAGAACCTCGGGCAACGTTTCTCTCCACTTCCCTTTGGCTTCGTTTAGCCTTCTTCAAGTTTTGATGATAGTTTTATTTGTTAATTCGGCATTTCTATTTTCACTAGGGTGATATGGTATCGATAATATCCTCTTTATTTTGTGATCTTCGAGGAATTTTGTTACCTTACTTCCGATGAATTGTTTGCCATTATCACACACTATCTCTACAGGTATCCCGAATCTACACGTAATGTGATCCCATATGAAGTCGATCACTTCTTTTTCCCTAACTTTTTTGAAGGCCTGCGCTTCAACCCATTTAGAGAAATAGTCAGTCATAAACAATTCGAATCTAGCTTTACCTGGGGTCGATGGTAGAGGTTCGACGATGTCCATTCCCCATTCATGAATGGCCACAGGGATAGGACCGAATGAAGCTATTCACTGGGCTGATGAATCATCGATGCAAACTTTTGACATTTGTCGCATTTTCGAACGAATTCCTTAGCATCCTTCTCTATGCTATCCCAATAGTATCCTGCTCTGATGACCTTTCGAACTAGTGACTCGGCGCCAGAGTGGTTTCCACAAATGCCTTCATGGATTTCTCGTAAAACATAATCGGTATCTCACAGCCCTAGGCATACGACTAATGGACCATCGAACGACCTTCTGTATAACATTTTGTCCTCGTCCAATGTGAATCGAGCTGCCTTAGTTCGTAAGGTCCTTGGTTCCTTGGGATCCAAGGGTAGCTTCCCATTTTTCAAGTATTTGATATACTTGTTCCTCCAATCCCAGGAGAAGCTAGTAGAATTTATTTCAACGTACCCTTCCTCGATTACGGACGTCGAGAGATGGACGACAGTCCCCGAGCTAATTTCACCTTCGTCGACCGACGATCCCGAGTTGGCAAGTGCATCGGCCTCGGTATTCTGTTCTTGAGGTACATGCAGCAAAGTCTATTTTTTGAAGCGGTGCAAAGTGATCTGCAACTTTTCTCAATATCTTTGCATCCTATATTCTCGCACTTCGAAGGTGCCGTTTACCTGGTTAACTACCAGTAGGGAGTCACATTTAGCTTCAACGACTTCCGCTCCCAAGTTCTTAGCTAGTTCAAGACCTGCAATCATAGCCTCATACTCGGCCTCGTTGTTAGTCAGCTTAGCAGTTTTAATCGATTTTTAAATAACATTGCCCGTAGGCGGTTTTAAAATAATACCAAGCCAGGACCCTTTCACGTTCGAGGCTTCGTCCGTGAAGAGGACCCCCAATAAGATTCCCGATTTCAGCAAAAGCTCCTTTTCCACTTCGGGTACGAGGGTTGGCGAAAATTCTGCCACGAAGTCTGCTAATATATGACACTTGATGGGCGTTCAGGGCTGATACTCAATATCGTACCCGCCAAGTTCGACATCACATTTGGCCAATCGGCCCGATAACTCGGGCTTATGCAATATATTTCGAAGGGGATATGTGATAATAAAACATATAGGATGACACTAAAAATATGGCTTTAGTTTTCTAGATGCGTTTATTAGTGCAAGTGCCAATTTCTCTAGGTGTGGATATCTGGTTTCAGCATCTCCTAAAGTTTGACTTACGTAGTAAAGTGGAAATTGCGTACCTTGTTCTTCTCGTACCAGCACTCCACTTACCGCTATCTCGGACACCGCCAAATATAAATATAGCTTCTCATCTGCCTTTCGGGTGTGGAGCAAAGGTGGGCTCGATAGATACCGTTTCAACTCCTCCAATGCTCGCTGACATTCTGGAGTCCATGTAAAGTCGTTTCTCTTTTTAAGCAAGGAGAAGAACCTGTGACTCCGATCTGATGACCTCAAAATGAGCCGGCATAGGGTAGCTATCTGTCCGGTTAGCCTTTGAACGGCTTTTACACTGTCCATAACTATGATGTCCTTGATGGCTTTGATTTTGTCGGGGTTAATCTCGATCCTCGATTTGACACCATTAAGCCGAGGAATTTACCCGAACCGACACCGAAGGCACACTTTTTGGGGTTGAGCTTCATGTTGTACTTCCTCAAGATTTCGAATGTTTCCTGCAAATGAGTCAAATGGTCCTCTATGCGCAGGGACTTAACTAACATGTCCTCAATGTAAACTTCCATTGATTTCCCTATTTATTCTTCGAACATCTTGTTAACTAGGCATTGATATGTAGCTCCCGCATTTTTTAGCCCAAAGGGCATTACATTATAGCAGTAAGTTCCATAGTTAGTGATAAAAGAAGTTTTTTCCTGGTCTTCGGGGTCCATCTGAATTTGATTGTACCCAGAATAGGCGTCGAGAAAAGTAAGTATCTCGTGGCCAGTCGTGGCGTCGATCATTCGATGGATGTTAGGAAAAGGGAAGGAGTCCTTTGGACATGCCTTATTTAGATCCTTATAATCTACACACATTCTAAGCTTGTTCCCCTTTTTGGGGACTACGACTATGTTGGCTAACCACTCGGGATATTTAATTTCCCGAATGGACCCTATTTTAAGGAGTTTAGTTACCTCTTCCTTTATGAAGGCGTGCTTCACCTCGAACTGAGGCCTTTTCTTTTGCTTGATCGGCCTGAACTTGGGATCCAAGCTCAGCCGATTAGTTGTAATCTCGGGCGATATTCCTTTCATATCTAAATGGGACCACGCAAATCAATCCATGTTATCAATAAGAAATTGAATGAATTTTTTCTTGAGTTTGGGGGTTAACCCCGTTTCCAGGTATACCTTCCGTACGGGTAGATACTCGATGAGTATCACCTGCTCTAGCTCTTCGACCGTCGACTTAGTTGCATCCGATTCTTCGGGAACGACAAAAGTTTGAGGAGTGAGAAAATCCTCATCATCATCTTCGAGTACCTGTTTATCCACTTTGGTCGAGGCTGGGGGCGATGATTGCTATTTGGCTGCTTGTTTATCTTTGATGCCCCACTTTTCTGAGGTCGAGGGTGATGGTATCGGTGTTACCTCATCGACTGCAAATGTCTCCTTTGCAGCGTGTTGTTCTCCGTAAACTGTCTTCACCCCATCCATTGTTGGGAACTTCATCATTTGGTGAAGGGTCGACGGCACCGCCCTCATGTTATGGATCCATGGCCTTCCGAGCAATGCATTATACCTCATGCCGCCTTCGATGACATGAAATTTTGTGTCCTGGATGGTCCTGGCTACGTTTATTGGTAGGATTATTTCCCCCTTTATTGTTTCGCTAGCCATGTTGAAGTCGTTTAGGACTCGAGACGCTGGTACAATTTGATCAAGTAGGCCGAGTTGTTCTACGACCCTCGGCCTGATTATGTTTGCCGAGCTACCTGGATCCACAAGAACACGTTTAACTTGAATTTTATTTAGCAAGTTAGAAATTACCAGTGCGTCGTTGTGTGGCTGGGAAAGGCCTTCTGTCTCCTCGTCGTTGAATGTAAGTGTGCCTTCGGGCATGTAATCTCGGATTTGTTTTTCCCTCGTAATTGATACTTTGGTGCGTTTGAAGACAGGTCCTTGCGAGACATCGACTCCACCGACGATCATGTGGATAACATCCTGAGGTTTTTCGTCTTCATTCTTTTTGTCGGCGTCTCTCTCTCGGAAGTGATTTTTGGCTCTGTCACTGAGGAATTCTCTTAGATGACCCTCGTTGAATAACCGAGCTACTTCCTCTCTCGACTGTCTGCAGTCTTTGGTCCTGTGGCCATGTGTGCCATGGTATTTGCACATCAAGTTAGGATTTCTCTGAGAAGGATCGGTTTGTATCGGTCTTGGCCACCTAGTGTATTTAATCCTTCCAATGGCTTATACGATACCCGAGGCATCGACACTAAAATTATATTCCGATAATCAAGGTGCTTCTGTGGGATCGGCATACTTGTCGAATCCAGTCTTGCTCTAGAGTCCCCGAGGATTATGTCCTCAGTCACCCCTTCGATTGTTGCAGGTGGAATTACATCCCGTATGGTTGTTTCTTCTGTCTGCGGCATACGGCTCATATCGATCTTAGGTTGGTCTTGATTCTCTGTCAAAATCCCTTTGGTTCTTACCTGTCGACCGACTCGGGTGCACAGAACCCGAGGGGGATCCCAGTTGGTCATCCTCAACTCTAATCTTCGACTGGTACCGGTTGTGTACATCTGCCCAAGTCACTTCCGGGTATTCTATCAAATTTTGTTTCAGTTGACGTGATGCGATTGAACTCATCTCGTTTGGTCCCTGGGTGAAAGCTTGGACAGCCCAGTCATCGGTAACTAGTGGCAACTCCATATGTTCCATTTGGAATCGAGATACAAACTCTCGTAGCATCTCGTTTTCCCTCTGCCTCACCTTGAAAAGGACTGATTTTCTCGTTGCAACCTTTATAGCTCCAGCGTGCGCCTTTACAAACGAATCTGCCAACATGGTGAATGAATCGATAGAGTTCGGAGGCAAGTTGTGATACCAAATCATATCTCCCTTGGACAGGGTCTCTCCGAATTTCTTTAGCAACACTGACTCGATTTGATCGTCTTCCAAATCATTTCCTTTAATGGCACACGTATAAGAGGTAACGTGCTCATTGGGATCCGAGGTCCCGTTGTATTTTGGTATATCGGGCATTTTGAATTTCTTCGGTAAGGGCTTCGGAGCTGCACTTGGAGGAAATGGTTTTTGTACAAATTTTTTGGAGTCCATTCCCTTTAAAATCGGTAGTGCCCCCGGAATCTGATCAACTCGAGAGTTATAGGTTTCCACTTTCTTATCGTTGGCCTCAATCGTCTTTTCCCCCGACTCTATCCTCTTAGTAAGCTCCTCGAGCATTCTCTTTATAGCACGGTCAGTCGTCGAAGTATTGTCACCTGATCTTTCAAGCACTAGCTCAGTACGGCGAGTAGCCTCTTGCTCGACCCCATTCGGAGCCCTGTGCTGATTCTGCAACTAGTCAATAGCGTTCTGTTGGGCTTGCAGCATTTCAAATATGACTTGGAGACTAACACCTTCGTCTCCTCAGCCCAAGGTACCTCGACCGTCGGTACGACCCTCTCTGTGTACGCTTCCATCGGGGTCTTCTTCTAAATATGCATTCAAAGCAATGTGTGAACCGACATCGACTGGGTTAGCGGGTGGTGCTCCTCCGAGACCAGTTTGTGGAACCTCGACTCCTGGAGCGACAACATTCTCGTTCTCCTCGTGGAGTCCCAGGCCGTTGTCACCATGTGTAGCTGTGTTTTGTGAGTTTGACATGATTTATCCTGGGAAAAAAATTCTTGACAAGAAACAAGCGTAAAATAGTGTGTTATACCAGAATTAACACTGAAAAATCACTACTAGCCAAACTGTTTACCTCGAAATACGAGTAATAATTAAATTTGTAATGTTGTTATAAGGATATGCGATCCAATTCAATGCTAATTGGTAAATAATTAAGTAAATAAATGAATTAGACGATTCATATAGATCAAACCCGTATAATTGCAAGTTGTCGACCTCGATCTGGATTAGACTAAAAAACAGTTGTCAAGAACAGTAAGAACAGCAATGATAATAATATGAACAACTCAGGTACGAAGAGTCAGCAGTAAACAAAAGAGTGTTTGTATTCAGCAGTGTAAGTGAGAACTTGAATGCGATGATAATTGTGATAATGATGCCTACAAATGAATAGGGTTCCTCTTTATATAGTAGAGGAATCCTAAATAAGAAATGATTCTAATTGTGGAAGTAAAGTACATGATTGGCATTGTTAACTGCTAATAACTCTACTGGCTCCGAAATTCTCGCAGAGATTGATGGTCGATTGCGGATATCTCGTGATTCCATTACTGTGGTGATGAACTTTCTACCAATATGAGATCAACATAAAGGAATAGAAACTAGTAGATTGTTTTCAACCATCCGTGTAACATGGTCATAATTGATTAAAGAAGAGTGATAAATTGCTTCGAACTTTTATGTACTAATTAATCAGGTGGAAATCAACACAAATAATAGTACTACAGAAACAATCTTAAGGGAAAAAGAAGATAAAGTAATCCTACAGCTAAAAAAGATGAATAATTAAACGAAGACAAAACATCTGAAAGAAGAAAGAACAATAAGTCCAGGATTGGAGAAAGGAAATCAGCAATCGCGACACTCTTCACCATTTGCTTCTCACCGTAGAGGGTTAGTAATGGAATTCATTTTAGAGTAAAATAGTTTTTCATTGGAGATCTTAATCTTTTATTAGTGGAAAATAATACCCTTATCATATTTTAAAAGGAACAGAAAATCCCATTTAACTTTAGAGTCGAGGAGCAAAAGGAGATTTGTTTTTTTGCCAGAATTTTCTGAAACTCCAAAATACCCCCTAAATTCTCATGATATGAAGTATGAAGTACCTCTTTTTGGTGATTTTAAGAAAGTGTTGTAGCGATAGATGTAAAAAGGATTAAATATACAAGTTTTATTTCAACATTAAAACAACTACCCAATATGTCATGATCCAATTTCCATTATAGGCCATGATGTCGTCCAACATCGCTGCTAGACAAGCCAACGGTGAACTAGCCATGTGTTTATTCTTTTTAATAATTTGAAAATAGTTGATTCTTATTTATTAAGTAAACGAAAAAGTGGAAAAATTATAGTAAAGTAAAGCGTGAAACAATGAAAGGGAAAATATGGTGAAAAAAATACTCAAAATCATAATGTGTCTACTAGCATATTCCTAAAGTGTCACAGGTTTATGAGCAACTAGTAGAATATACAAAACACATGTCTAAAATAAGATAGCCAGAAAGTAAATACAAAAGAGAGACTGTGGGTGCTGCAGAACGGACTCAGAAAGCAGCTCGCCACTATGCCTCGAGGTAATAGGGGTGCGTGCCTGAATGAATACCTCAGATCCTACATGATTAATGCAGAAGTGTAGAGTGAGTACATAAAAAACATGTACCCAGTAAGTATCAAGTCTAACCTCAAAGAAGTAGTGACGAGGGGTCGATATCGACACTTACTACGGGCAAACAATAAAAATACAGAAATTCTAAATAGACTGGAATACATGAATAATATTAATAATATCACATTAACCAGCAATGAATAAATGGTTCTTTAACTGATAGTCAATTTAAAAGTGTTTACCCTAAATTTTGGATAGCAATTAAACTTATATTGTGGTATTAAGGATATGCGATTTCACTCAACACCAATTGATAAATATGAAGATAAACGATAGAATTAAATTATAAATAAAGCAAACCAGTGTTCAGACAGAACTCAGCCCTCGAGTCGAAGTACTCTTGAACTGATAGGTGCAAGAACCGTTGGAAATAGAGTAAATTGATGAACAACAATGTAAGTGATAAAGAAAGAATTATATTGCTTTTATCTCTGTGAAAATGATGCCTTACAAATGATTAGAACTCCTATTTATATAGCAGATGAATTCTACTTATAGTATAAATCTAATTACATAAGAAAATCACACAATTAGCTAATTAACCGCTTCAGATTTGATCCATTCCGAGATTTACGCCGTGATCCTCGACCAGTCACGGATATCTCGCTCTTCCATTATTATGACATCTCCGATATCACTCGGTATCTGTCTCTCTTGGCTTCGATTATTAACAACCTCGATCTCGAAAGATACTTCAATCTCAAACTCGATGCCTCAGCTTCGTGATTTAGTCGAAGTCGACCTTCGATGTAACATTCCGATCTCGACCAAATAGTAAAATCGGGTGGCCCCGATTTCAACCGTATACAGATAGTCCCCTCGTTTTTGGAGTGTAATGACCAGAAACGAATTGAGCCTTCAATTTTCTGGACCTCGACAAATTATGACATCATCCCCGTGACGTAAGCGATGAAAGTGACCGAAACGTCCCGTCGGTACAGTTACCAAAATCATTAATGAGCGTCAGTTGGTGGGAGGCCACTAGTGATGTTGAACCATCGCCGCGAATACATAAATAGGCCTTCTCCTCATTGAATCAAACTTTACTTTCACTTTTTTCTAATCTTCTAAGTTTTTATCTCTCCCAAGTTATTCCCATCTACTAATCTTCAGGTTTGTCTTACTATCTTCTTCCTTCTTTAAACTCATAAAAATGGCAAAAACATGTAAAACAATTCCCAAAAAGGAGAAAGCTTCTTCTTCACGACAGGCCGGTGACAATACGCCGGTGGATCCGCTCCTTGAGGAGTGTGTTCCTGGTCCGTGTAGCCTTAAATCCGATTTTAAGATCGAGAAACCTTCCTCGGTCTGTGGTCTATGCGAGCATGTGTTGAGGTACATTTGCTCGATAAGTGTGGGGTACCTCGAGCAGATTAAGAGAGACTGCAACTGGGGGATAAAGTGGTAGCGATTCCAACCCCTGAAGAAAGTATCACTACCCACATGGAAGAGTATTTGAGTGTTTACACTTATCCTTTCACGCTGGGGCCCCTTGACCCCGTCATTATCGAATATTGCCGTCAATACCAGATAACCTTAGGTCAAATTCATCCTTTCTTTTGGCGAATAGTCCTCATGCTCCGATTGTTTTCAAGAAAAGCCGAGGGGATGACATTCACCCTCAACCACCTCATTAGGTTGTACAGTCCCCATATCTATCAATGGTTGATTAAACTTCAGCGTCGAGCATCCGACCTCATCCCGGCAGAGAAGATGTTGTTTCCTGAGAAATGGAACATAAAGAGTAAGTATTATTTCACTGTTAGTTTCCATGTATAATTTTGTTCCTCTTCTTTTTCACATTAATGGCTTCTTCTATAGCGGTTTCTTGGATGCCTCATGTGATCCCTGACCTCGAGAGTTGGGTCCAGGAACTAGCTTCGACCTCCACTTACGCCGAGCGTTGTTGCCGCAATTTAGAAAAAGGACGATGGGAGGTCAAGAACCATAGTAAGCTCCCTTTTTACATATCTGATGAATTGATCACAATATCCATTTATACTCATCCAATTTTCATGTGTTGTAGTCCTGAGCAAAGATGCAGTCATGAAGCCTCCGTCTGGCGAGGAGGAGGCTTTGGCTCCGGTTTCGAAACCAGCAAAAGATAACAAGAGAAAAAGGGACTCGACCTTTGAGGACCCAAAGTCCAAGAAGAAGAAGAGTTCGATTAGCAAATCGAAGACAGATATTGTTGCCCTCCCTGCCCGTGTAGTTCAAGACCTAAGGGAGGAAGAAGAAGAAGATGAAGATGATGGCTAGTGCTAGTGACCCGAGTGAAGAAAACCATTGAGGCCCCCAAGGCCGCTGGATTGGTGGTGATTGGTGAGGCCCCGCCTCGTGCTGAGGAGGCCTTAGAGAAGGATTCGAGCAAAGCCCCCAAATCATCTGAGATTGAGGCTTCCTCCCGTCAAACAGCGAACATATCCGAGGGGGCCAGTCCTAAAACCCTTCGAGCTGAAAAGAACGCCCCAAGTGACTCACTTAGGGAAATGACATTAGTCCATTCGCCAACCCTTCCTGCCTTTTTCGAAGAGGCGATCTAGGATGCTCAAGCTTTGAGGACCTCCGAGGTAGGCGGAGCCCGGAGGGGAGGCTCCGTTCCGAGATTGCTTTGTCGGAGTTGAAGATGCTTCCGACCTGAATGACGTATCGAGCCTCTTCGAAGAGGCTCAACGAATCCTGAACCGGGTAAGTCTTAATTCCTTTGTTGATGTTGCATTCCTCCATTTTTGTCTATCTCCCTTCATTTTCCATACATGCTTTTTCCAAGTCCCGGACTTAACTGAGCCATTGTGAGTCCGACCTCCAAAGGCTTTCGGAGGAGAGGAATTCCCTCAAACTTCACTACGGGCAAAAGGAAGAGGATATTAAGGATCTCCGAGATGAATTGGCTAAGGCTCACAAAGAGCAGACCGACTTGATTGAGCTGGTAATGATACTCTTAAAAGCTCATGGGCTTGATTCGGTAATGGAGGCTAATATTTCGATATCAAATTTGTAGAAAAATATCGAGAAGATCGGGCAGTTCCGGGAGGAGATCAAAATGATTAAGGTGAAGTCTTACGGGTGGAAGGAATGCATGGACCACCTTGCTGCAGAGAAAGATAATGCTCCAGCCTAGTTTTCATCGGTCGAAGGCCAACTTCGAGGTGTGAAGGAAAATAGATCGGCTCGATCAAAGAAAATAGAGAAGCTCGAGGCTTAGTTGGCTTTTGAACTCGCAAAGGCCCAAGTTGAGGCCGAAAAAGCAAGAACCGAGGCTGATAAGATGGTGGTCATTT
The DNA here is from genome assembly GCA_005239495.1 of Nicotiana undulata. Taxonomy (NCBI): domain Eukaryota; kingdom Viridiplantae; phylum Streptophyta; class Magnoliopsida; order Solanales; family Solanaceae; genus Nicotiana; species Nicotiana undulata. The sequence goes on from ML296673.1 coordinate 27,405, forward strand.
ATCGGGTCGATGATGAAGCCGCTCAAGTCCAAGTGCGGGAGGCTGCCGATACTGCTCAAATTCGAGCACATTGTATTGTCGAACTTGCTAAGTGCCAATATCGGAGGGAGACCCTTGAGGAGATCCATGCTCGAGGTTTAGATCTTACCGAAGAGATAGCGAAGGCAAAAGAGCACGAAGTTGATGCTAGAATATTGTCCTCTTCTGACGACGACGATGATGGCGATGATGATGATGGCAGCAAGAGTGGGTCCGAAAATGGTGAGGAGCTCGAGGAAGAAGCTGCCCTCGAGAATAGTTAGGGGATTTTTTATTTTTTTCCTTTTTCTTTCTTTTGTGTAGGACCCCGATTGGTCCTTTGTAAATACCTTCGCACATATAAAATATTTCCTTTTTGAGCTTGTCTCGATCTTGTGAAAATTCTGATTCGCTTTATGCCTTGTGAAAATTTTAATATACTCAATGCCTTGTGAGAATTTTGACTCACTTATGCCTTATGAAAATTTGTTTGTGAATTCGAAACTTAGGCAACTTGGCCTAAGTCAGACTAATACAGTCTTTGTAGTCGAATGAGTATTTGCTCGAACACGAAAGTAGGAAACCCCTTAGAATTTAGTAGAGTGAGGATGAATTCTCGAACTCAAAAAATATATCGGCTCTTAGGCTCTTGAATTGGGCCGATACGGCCTCAAAAGAGTGGCTTTTTCCCTTTTCGGATTAAAAATTTTTAAAAAATTGTTATGCCTTAGCACAAAGTAAGTATGTACCCGTTGGTTTTTTTTTGGGGTTTAGTGTTACCGAAACCCTTTGCTGTTTTGTTCCTTAGCACAGTTTTGTTCAGTACTAAATTGTTCGAAGGTTCGAACAATTCGATACCCCTTAGGGTTTTTCGAGGACTGACGTTGTCGAAACCCTTTGGTTGTTTCTCCGAGGGGTAGCCTTTTTAACTGATTTATAAAAGAATTCAAAGGCTAGTTTTTATTGCGGAATTCGAACGTCTCCAAACCGCGTTATTTTGGCCGTAGCCTTAGGATCTACCTCTCGAGCTTATTTTACCAATTATACTTCGAACTTGTTCGAAGTGTCATTCCCCGAGTAGGGTGGCCTTGGCCTATAAAATCGAGGATTGCCTTTTTAGGGTCTTACGCTCTCGAAGTTTAGTAATTCCAACATGTCAATTTTTGGACGGTAGTCCCCGAGTACGAGGTTAATTGTTCGAGCTTTAGTTGCGATCGGCCCTTGAGTCAGTTTCCGCAATAGATCATAAGTATGAAATGTAAGGTCGAAATTTCACTAAGGCATAGAACACCTAGTAAGGAAAAAATACTTCTTTCAATAGATCATACATCCGTACTTGTTTTGCCACTAAGGCTCGAGTAATCTACATGGATGCGGTTCATTCGAGCGTTTGGCCCTTTACAAAATTTACCTATCGAGACCTTCTTGACATGAAGTATTTTCCTTGAAAACATAACATCCGAGGGTGATGCCCCCCAGTATTCGAGGTTGATTGTAAAGAAGCCTCGAATACTGTTGAATTGCTCTAAGTTAGCTCAAACAATGGTTGCCTCGTTAAAATCTTGCCGAAAAAATCCATTTAGGATAAAAACCGATCGAAGGGAAAAGAGTGCAACGTGTGCTTTCAGACCTAAGGACTTCATGTTTGGAGAACACTTCGATGCCTTTGATCGAACACCTGCAACAAGTTAGTATAAAATATAAATGAAAAAGGAGAAGGTCATACCTTAACAATAATATCATTTTAGAAGTGATATGTTCCAATTATTTGGCAATTGTTCTCCGTTCATCGTGCCAAGCTTGTAGGATCCCTTTTCGATGATATCGAGGACCTGATACGGTCCTTCTCAATCTGGGATAAGTTTTCCTTCGTTTGGGTCTCGAGTATTGAGGGTGACTTTTCTCAGAACTAAGTCCCCGATTCTAAAGTGGCGAAGATTGTCTCTTGGGTTGTAGTACCTTTCGATGCGCTACTTTTGTGCGGCCACTCGGACGAGGGTGGCTTCCCGTTTTTCATCTAGTAATTCGAGCCTTGTATTCATAGCCTCATGATTTGATTCTTCTGTTGTGTATCGAAACCTAACACTAGGTTCCCCGACCTCGACCGGGATCAGAGCATCGGCACCATATACTAAGGAGAACGGTGTTTCCCCCGTACTGGATTTCGACGTTGTTCGATATGCCCAAAAAACCTTCCGGCAAACTTTCTCTCCATTTTCCATTAGCATCGTTCAATCTTTTTTTTTAGATTCTGAATGATGGTCTTGTTTGTTGACTCGGCTTGTCCGTTCCCACTAGGATGATACGGAATCAACGAGATCCTTTTATATTTTGTGATCTTCGAGAAACTTTGTTATATTGCTGCTGATGAATTTTTTTTCATTATCGCATACGATTCGGTAGGTATCCCGAATCGGCATATAATGTGATCCCAAATGAAGTCTATAACTTCTTTTTCTTTGACTTTCTCGAAAGCATGTTATTCAACCCACTTAGAGAAATAGTCAGTCATAAAGAAAACGAATTTAGCTTTACCTGGGGCAGATGGTAGAGGGCCAACGATGTCTATTCCCTATTTCATGAACGGCCATGGAGATAGGACTGAATGGATTTACTCTCCGGGCTGGTGAATCGTCGGTGCATATCTTTGGCACTTGTTGCATTTTCGAACGAATTCCTTAGTATTTTTTTCCTTATTTTGCCCAATAGTATCCCGCTCTAATGACTCTGTGAACCGGATATTCGGCATTGGAATGGTTTCCGCAAGTACCCTTGTGAATTTCTCGTAGGACGTAGTCGGTGTCTCTAGGACCCAAACATATTGCCAACGGTCCATCGAACATCCTTCTATATAATGTTCCATCTTTGGTCGTGAATCGTGCAGCCTTTATTCATAGAGTCCTCGATTCCTTATGGTCCGATGGGAGCTTCCCATTTTTTAGATACTCGATATATTTATTCCTCCAATCCCAAGTTAGGCTTGTGGAATTTATTTCGGTGTGGCCTTCTTCGATTACTGACTTTGAAAGTTGTATGACAGTCCCCTAGCTAATTTCGTCGTCTACGACTGATGACCCCAAATTTGGGCGTCAGCCTCACTATTCTATTCTCGAAGCACATGTTGTAGGGTCCATTCTTTAAACTAATGCAGTGTTACCTGCAGTTCGTCCAAATACTTTTGCATTCGGTCCTCTCGAACCTCGAAGGCTCTGTTGACTTGGTTTACCACAAGTAGGGAGTCACATTTGGCCTCGATGACCTCTGCTCCCAAGCTTTTAGCCAATTGGAGACCTGCAATCGTGCCCTCATACTTGGCCTCATTGTTAGTCAACTTAGAAATTTTGATAGATTGTCTAATTGTATTGCATGTGGGTGGCTTCAAAACGATGCCTAGCCCGGACCCCTTCACATTCGAAGCGCCATTTGTGAAAAGGGTCCACACCCCGAAGATGTACTTGTTTTAAACAAAAGTTCCTTTTCGACCTCGGGTACGAGGGTTGGCGTGAAGTCGGCCACAAAGTATGGTAAGATTTGAGACTTGATGGCGGTCGGAGTTGATACTCGATATCATACCCACTGATTTCGACGTCTCGTTTGACCAATCGGCCCGAAAGCTCAGTCTTATGCAAAACATTACGAAGAGGATAAGTGGTCACCACACAAATTGGGTTCTACTGAAAATATGGTTTTAATTTCCTAGAGTCTCTTATTAAAGCAAGCGCTAATTTTTCTAAGTGTGGGTATCGGGTCTCGGCCTCACCTAAAGTTTGACTAACATAGTAAACAAGAAATTTTGTACCTTGCTCTTCTCGAACTAGGACCTCGCTTACCGCGACTTCCGAGACTGCTAAATATAAGTGGAGTTGTTCATCCGCTTTCGAAGTATGAAGCAATGGTGGGCTCGAGAGATACTACTTCAATTCTTCCAACGCCTGTTAGCATTCCGGGGTCCAAGAAAAAAATTTCTTCTTTTTTAGCGGTGAGAAGAACCTGTGACTTCGATCTGAAGACCTCGAGATAAACCGGCTAAGGCGGCTATCCGCCCTGTTAATTTTTGTACGGCCTTAACGTTGTTCACAACTGTGATGTCTTCGATTGCCTTGATTTTATCGGGGTTGATCTCGATCCCCCGATTTGACACCATAAAGCCGAGGAACTTGCCCAAACCGATCCCGAATGCACACTTCTCAGGATTAAGCTTCATGTTGTATTTTCTTAATATATTGAAGGTTTCCTGCAAATGTGTTAAATGGTCCTATGTGTGCGGTGACTTAACTAGAATATTGTCAATATAGACCTCTATTGATTTGCCTATTTGTTCTTGGAACATTCGGTTTACTAGGCGTTGGTAGGTAGCACCAACATTTTTAGCCCAAACGGCATTACATTATAACAATAGATGTCGTACTTAGTGATGAACGAAGTCTTTTCCTGATCTTCCGGGTTCATTTGAATTTGATTGTACCCAGAGTAGGCGTCGAGAAAACTAAGGATCTCGTGGTCGACTGTGGCATCGATCATGCGATCGATATAAGGCAAAGGAAAAGAGTCTTTGGGCATTCTTTGTTTAAATATTTATAATCTACGCACATCCTAAGTTTGTTCCCCTTTTTTGGGACTACAACTACGTTTTCTAACCATTCGAGATATTTTACTTCCTTAATGGATCCTATTTTGAGAAGTTTGGTTACCTCGTCATTGATGAATGTATGTTTTACCTCGGACTGGAGCCTTCTCTTTTGTTTTACCGGTCTAGACCTCGGATCCAGTTTCAATCAATGCATTGTGATCTCCGGGTGGATCCCTGTCACATCTAAGAGGGACCAAGAAAAACAATCCATATTATCGATAAGAAATTTAATGAGTTTTTTCCTGAGTTCGGGGGTTAACCTCGTACCCAGGTATACCTTTCGATCGGGTAGGTATTCGATCAATATGACTTGTTCCAGCTCTTCGACTACCAATTTAGTGGCATCGGAATCCTCGGGGATTATGAAGAATAGGGCAATCTAGTAGTCCTCGTCCTCATCCATTCCGTGCTTCTCCGACTAGGTCGAGGCTGGTGGTTGCGGTTGCTATTTTAGCCTCATATTTTCCTTTGACCTCTGATCCCTTTGTTGACGAAAGCGCCGATATCAGTATTACCTCATCAACCGTGAACATTTCTTTTTATGCATGTTGTTCCTCATATACCGTTTTCACTATATCTGGCGTTGGGAATTTCATCATTTGGTGAAGTGTTGAAGGGACTGCCCTCATATTGTGAATCCAGGGTCTTCCAAGCACGGCGTTGTACCTCATATCGCCCTCGATTACATGGAACTTGGTTTCTTGAATGTCCCAGCTACTTTCACCGGTAAATTGATTTCACCTTTAGTTGTTTCACTGGCCATGTTGAAACCATTGAGGACCCGAGTTGCGGGTACGATTTGATCTTGTAGGCCGGGCTGCTCCACGACCCTCGATCGAATAATGTTGGCAGAGCTCCCTGGATAAATTAACACACGTTTAACCTGAATTTTATTCGTAAGGATAGAAATTACCAAAGCATCATTGTGGGGTTGAGAGATCCCTTTTGTTTCCTCGTCGTTGATTGATACGGTGCCTTCTAGCACACAATCTCGAGTTCGTTTTTCCCTAGTAATTGATACTTTAGTGCGTTTGAACACAGGCCCTTGTGTAATATTGACCCCTCTGAAGATCATATGAATCACATGATGCGACTCTTCCTGTTCGTTTTTCCTGTTGGCGTCCCTGTCTCTGAAATAGTTTTTGGCTCGATCACTCAAGAACTCTCGAAGGTGGCCCTCGTTGAATAGACGGGCTACCTCTTCCCTTAGTTGTTTGTAGTCTTTGGTTCTGTGGCCATGTGTACCGTGGTACTTGCATATTTGATGGGGGTTTCTTTGGGAAGGATCGGTTTGTAGGGGTCTGGGCCATCTAGTATCTTTGATTCTCCCAATGGATGACACAATACCTGATGCGTCGATACTGAAGTTGTACTCCGATGATCGTGGTACCTCTGTGGGATCGGCATGTTTATCGAAACCACTTTTGCTCACAAGTCCTCGAGAGCTCTGCCCTCGATCATTCCTTCAATCGTTTCGGGTGGGATAGCGTCATGGGTCGCTGTTTCTGTGATCTGCGTTGTATGGCTGATATTGGTCTCTGTTCGACCGAGATTCCCTGTCGATATCCCTCTGATTTCTATTTACGGTCATGTTCGGATAGGCGGAACTGGAGGGTTCCCCAATTGATCATCCTTGATCCTAATCTTTGACTGCAACCGATTATGGACATCGGCCCAAGCCACCGCCGGATATTCAATTAAATTTTGCTTCAAATGACGTGATGCCACCGAACTCCATTCATTCAATCCTTGAGTAAAGGCTTGAACAACCCAATCGTCTATGACCGGTGGTAATTCCATGTGTTCCATATAGAACCGAGATACGAAGTCCCTCAACATTTTGTTGTCTTTTTGCTTCACCTTGAAGAGGTCTGATTTCCTAGTCGCAACCTTTATTGCCTCGGCATGTGCCTTTAGGAAAGATTCTGCAAGCATGGAGAAAGAATCGATAAAATTAGGTGGTAGATTGTGATACCATATCATTGCACCCTTCGATAGAGTCTCTCCAAATTTCTTTAGTAGAACAGATTTGATCTCATCATCTTCTAAATCATTTCCTTTTATAGCACATTTATAGGAGGTAACATGCTCATTAGGATCGGTCGTTCCATTGTACTTGGGGATTTCCGACATGCGTAACTTCTTCGGAATAGGCTTCGGAGCCGCACTTGGGGGGAACTGCTTCTGCACAAAAAATTTTGAATCCATGCCTTTCAAAATCGGCGGTGCTCCCGGTATTTGGTCAACCCGGAGTTGTACATCTCTACTTTCTTATCATTTGCCTCAATTTTCTTTTCTCCCGATTCAATTCGTTTAGTGAGCTCCTCGAGCATTTTCATAACGGAGGGGTCAGTCCATGATTCATTGGCGTTTGACCTTTCTGGAACTGATTTGGTCTGGCGCGCGACTTCTGGTTCGACCCTACTCGGTGCTCGATGTTGATTTTGTAGTTGTGCAATAGCGGCTTATTGAGTCTGTAACATCTCAAATATTAAATGGAGGTTGACTCCTCCATCTCCTCCGCCTTGTGTACCTCGATCACCAAATCGGCCTTCCTTACGTATGCTACCTTCGGGATCAGCGCCCAATTTACATTTAAGACGATATGTGAACTGACGTTGACAGGATTGGCAATTGGTGCTCCCTCGAGATCAGCTGAGGCACCTCGACCCCTAGTGCAGCTATATTGACGTTTTCCCCGTGAAATCCGAGGCCGTTGTCACCATGTGTGGGTGTTGTTTGCGAGTTTGACATGTTTTATCCTGAAAACAAAAATACTTACAACAACAAGCGTAAAGTAGTGTGTGTGTTATTGGAATCAGTATTAAGCAATCACTATTATCCTTAGCCCCACGGTGGGCGCCAAACTGTTTACCATAAAATTTGGTTAACAATTAAACTTATATTGTGGTTTTAAGGATATGTGATTTCACTCAACACTAATTGATAAATATGAAGATAAACGATAGAATTAAATTATAAATAAAGCAAACCAGTGTTCAAACAAAACTCAGCCCTCGAGTTGAAGTACTCTCGAACTGATAGGTGCAAGAACAGTTAGAAATAGAGTAAACTGATGAACAATAATGTAAGCGACAAAGAAAGAATTATATTGCTTTTTATCTCTATGAATAATGATGCCTTACAAATGATTAGAACTCCCCTTTATATTGCAGAGTAATTCTACTAATGGTATAACTCTAACTACATAAGGAAATCACACAATTATCTAATTAGCCACTTCTAATTTGATCTGTTCCGAGATTTACGTCGTGATCCTCGACCAGTCACGGATACTGGTGTTTGTCTCTCTTGGTTTCGATATTTACCAACCTCGATCTCGAAAGATACTTCGATCTCGAACTCGATGCCTCAGCTTCGTGATTTAGTCGAAGTCGACCTTCGATGCAACATTCCGATCTCGATGAAATAGTTAAATTGGGTGGCCCCGATTTCAACCGTATACAAAAAGTCTCTAACTGGAACATGCCAAATTCAACAATTTCAGGCCATTAAATAAATTATAACCTCTCTCAAGTCATAAAAATAATATCAAGTATATTCGGTCTCCAAGCATTATCCCGCACGAATTATGGCGTGGTCGTACGGCTCGATCCAGAATAATATGTACACTACTGAGGGTCGAACGGCACAAACCATAGATGCATATATTATATTGTCGTGGCGGTCGGCCCCCTCCACAAGAAGAGAGAATACTCTATGAACATCCGATTTAAGATCCATCACAAGACTAATACACAAGGAAGCACAATTTCTATTAATGATCAAGTTACCCGCCAAAAGTCCAAGTAAGTGAAATTCGGCATTTACGAATCTTTTATCAAGTTTCAATATAATTTAGGCACTTAAATTAACAAGTAGAGTTCATACAATACAAGCTTTTTTTGATTTGGGTTCTAAAGCTACCAGGACTTAAGCATGATTAGTAGATACGTACGAACTCTCGTCACCTAGTGCGTATGTAGCCCCCACAATTAGAAGCAAATAGTAATTTAAAACACCTATGGAGTACATTCCCTCTTACAAGGTTAGGCAAGAGACTTACCTTGTCTCGAAGCTCACTTTCCGGCCTACGAATTCACTCTAAAGTCTCAACTTGGTGCCGAACAATCCGAAGCTAGCCAAATATTATATAAATTCATCAATATATACTCACAAGTATTAGAGTAATTACCCAACCCAAAATGGAAGATTCTTAAAATTCACCCCCGGGCCCACGCGCCCGAATTACGAAAATTTTTGAAGATAAATATTATCCATAACCTCAGAACTCAAATATATAATTTTCACCCAATTCCATAATTATTTTGTGGTCAAATCCCATTTTAATCAAAAACTTCTACAATTTATGTGTTAAGAATCTACCCAAAATGCATGTATTAAACTCATATGGCGTGAAAATTACTCACCTCAAAATTTTAGGTGAAAACCCCTCTTCCAAGAGCTCTAAAACCGTCCAACAAATGAAAGAAAATAAGCTAGAAAACCTAAGTCCCGACATGAAATAGACCTCACTACCTCCAGCGGTTTTATAGGATGGAAATTTTGAGGGTAACTCAAGTAAATTCGAAATCGGAAAGTAAAAAAGTGAAAAAGAAAACCGAAGCTTTTATTGGAGGGAAATATTTAATGTGTGGCGTTTCGCATTCGAGGACAGTCAACCGGCGGCTGACACGCGTTTGAAGTCAGAACGACGCGATTGAGGGGACGTTTCACTGACTCATCAGCCCGTTTGTAGCGTACGGTAGAAGGAACCAGGGTCACTTAGTCACCTCTCGTCATTTTGATAAATCTTCTCTCTGAAAAGTGAGGGGACTATCTGTATACGGGTAAAATCGGGGATAAAGTTACCCCCGATTTTTCGGTAAAGAAACGAGAGGGAAGCACGATCTAACATGACCTCGAGTAAAGCTGAGGGGTTCCACGTCTCAGAGCCCGGGAAGGACAAATGGTGCATCCGTGACTGGACACGGCCGAGCATCGGGTCCGAGCAGAGTGAAGGGCCAAGACTAAAGGAAAAGACGGTTAGACACGATAAGCGGGGAGCCGCGTAATATCCGCCATCAACCAGATGTTACGGCGCCAATCTCGCCCAACATCAACTGCACACCAACGTTTACTAGAAGGAGAAGATTTTTTACCTTATTTAGACTTGTACTAGGATTGAAATTCTCCTACTATATAAAGGGGGAACCTTTTATTTTTTAGGACCATTGTTGGCACGCATATCAATGCAATAAAGTTATTTTTTATTCTTTAGCTAGTGTTCAAAGTGTTATTCAGTTGTTTGTTCGTTAACTCATAACCGAGTCCGTTTTGAGGGCTAGTTTGGAACCGATTTTCAAACGTTCATTGCAAGGCTAGATTTAATCATCCATTACATTTGGTTTGATCGCTCCGATTTCCGTTTAATTCAATTATTTATTGTTCATAGTTAATTCGTGTTAAATTAAATCACTTTCTTTCACCGCGTATAAATTCAATTGTTACTCGTTTGAGGGTAAACAGAGTTCAACAAGTCATAATCTGGCTTGTCTCCCCAAATGAGTTATATGAAATAACCTCAAAGTGATTACTTCATATAGTTGTGACTTGTACTTTAAAACATTATACTAACAAAAATAGCTTGTCATATGTGGTGGAAACTGGGAACTAGGATACTGCACCTACTATATTGAACACTACGGTAAAAAACAAGATGATTCACTTGGCTATCAAGATTAAAGGACATGATATATATACTTTCTCAGACAAATACCATGTTGAGCCAGGGAATATGAAAATTGGCAACAAATTTAATTAAACAAACCTGTTAAAAAAAATAAAAAATAAACAGAGACCTGCCGAGCGAGTCCAATCAACACATGAGTACTCCACGGACACACTAGATCAAAACAAGTTTAGCTGGTCCTGTGGCACAGACACCCACTAGGCTGAGGCATGGCTGGAATTGAATCCGAAAGCTCAATATGTAAGACCGGAGATTAAATTTAAAAAAAATTAAGAAAAATTAGCAGGCAAGAAGAATCTCTGCCTCTTGCTTTTGATGCGATAATTGGATGTAGAAGGGGAAATAGCAATTCTACTAAGCACCGCTCTAAGAGACTGTTTGAGAGAATTCAAGCAAACACCATTAATAGACTTAAGCACGAAAACGCACTTAATTCTGCCACCCAAACTAGTTATATTAGCCTCCACAGTTGTTAGTTTGAGGTTCTTAAGTGCCCTGTTTAGCTCTGAGAACAATTCAGGTCGATCGTCACAGCATAGACAAACCTTGAGAAATATGCTATTGCTGGAATTTTCATGATTTTCTTCCTCATCTAAATGCTCAATTCTTACTTCATCAATGTCAGCTGGAGTGTTCACTACCTTGCTGATTTCCTTTGCTCTTCCTTTTAAATCTTTAACGTGCTCAACTACACTTCTAAGTAGAGCTGCCTTATCCATCTGCAAGTTTATGTAAATCTTAGAAAAAGCATTTGGCAGATGGAAGATACATTACCGGCGTTTAGGATAGTTTAGTATGTTTGATATGACACAAGTTATTTTTCCACGAAAATGTCATAGTTGGAATTCTTGTGACAAAAAGTTACTTTTGAACTCCTTCTACTACTAAGCTTTAATTTTTGTTTACCTTAAGGGGATTCAACCGTTTTTATAAAACCAAAAAATTCTATTTTTATCCTATTCGTACCGTATAATTTTTTTGGCAAAGAGTATTCAATTGAACTGCTTCTCTCTTACTAGCTCCCCCTTAAGTTGGAGCAAGTAATGTGAAATTAAAAATTAATATAACCTGTAAGGTAATTGACTTCATCAATAATGTGAGAAAAGTCTTTTCCTTGTTTTGATGGGAAGTATTAAAATCTTCTCATAGAAAAATGACTTCCGTACCCAACAGAACAAATAAAAGCTTACCTTTTCAGACCTGGGAATGAGTTCCCTAAGAGTAGAAAGCTGAGCATTAATTCTGTCTCTGCGTCTTTTCTCAGCTTCACTATGGCTCCTAGAAGCACTTGCACTTTTATCTTCTTCAAAATGTTGAGACAAATAACAAGGGTTTTCATAAATTTGAAAGGAGGTATCATCACAAGAATTTGGAATCAATGGAAGTAGAAAAGGTGAAGCAGAAACTTCTTGAAAATGATGAAAATGAGTTTCAGTTTCAGTCTCAGGCCAATATTCAGAACATGATGAATTATCCATCATGTCCTATGTTGTAATTATTTCCTTTTCTCACTCAATGATCTTGGCATATATTGTGTTTTAATTTAAAGAGTCATAAAAAGAGATTTGAGTATCACTGTTTATGCACTAGTAGCTAGATATGAGTGATCTTCAAGTACTGATGCTGATGTGTGTGATATCTAGTAACCTTTAATTGGTCAAATGAAAAATCATATTTGTCCTTATCACTTATCACCATGTCATTTCAATGTGACAAAAACAGTTTTTCGTCTGAGCTCCCTTTACCAACAGACACTTCCATGGACAATAGTACCTTAAATTCCAAGGGAGCATTTACACTTTCATGGCAGTATATAGAATTTTAGGTTTGCCTCATATAAACATTATTTTGATTTTTGTATAACCATATAAAGCCCACATAGAATCAGGCTATAGATTTTCCAGTAGTTAGAGAGGTATAAAATATATACAAAAATGTCATTAGAAGTATTTTATTTTTTTTATTTTATAAAAAGTCATTAGTTAACTGAAAACTTGTCCAATAAAGGGATATGAAAAATGAAAGTCGCACATAAAGTGATTTCTATAAAGTATACCTAATGATGATGAAGGGAATTTAACTAAAAGAGATTCTTAGTCATCCCCATCATAGACGATAGAAATAAGAAAAGAGTTATCCTTATAGTGGGGAATGACAATACGTAAGATGTTCTTTTTTTCCTTGTTCATGCATTTTGTGATCAATCATTTTGATGTGTAGAGTTTTGGTCGCTTTATATAAATGTAGCATGTAAGAATTTCCCTGCAGAAGAGTACAAAAGAGCTTCAATTAACTACTACCCCTTAAATCATGGAGTAGGGTCACAGTTACTCTCCTTCTTGTAACTTCTACCATAAAGAAGATTTAAAATATTGATATGACTAGCAATCTACCATTCCCCTTCCATAAAATCAAATAGAATTGTGTGGTCCTTCTAGTTCCCCACTTCCAATTTTCCTCTCAATTTGATGTATAACTTACATTCAAGTGCTGCTGCATTTATGTTCTGTTACTTAGTTTCTTCTTCTTTCTCTAACCAGGCCCCCGTCATTTTTGTCCAATTATGCTTATATCCTTACATCTTTGTCGGTGTCACAGTAGAAATGAGGGGAGTACTGGAAAAAAAAAATCAGAAAACATAGTGAAATACGACAAGTCTGAGAAGGTGTGTCCCAGAAGAGGATTAGGACACAAGTTGGATACGCATGCAATGAAATTTCGGCAGCGTCAAAATAGCAAAGGACACACTGCACATGCCACTGGCCAAATCAAAATGGATCAGTTACCATGAACGCAATATGCTCCACCAAAAGGAAAGGTGGGTGTTGGAGTTGGGGATTTTTTTTGTGGGGGGGTTTAAAGCATTGAAAGGTAATGCAATAATTCAAGACGTGATTGCAAGAAAAGAAAATCTAACTTCACCCAATCAATTCACCAAGATGGTATCCGAACCATAGATGCTTGAAAATTTCAATGAAGTGCAAGAACTATACCTCTAACCTAACAAACCATGTAAGCTCGTGGATTTTAAGTTGAACCAGCAAGGATCCTAATGAAACTACATCACAAAGCAAAAATCAGGTAATAAGAGAGCGCAATAACATAGTGTTGGACAGCATCTTTAACCACGTCAAATCCAGTATAATTCCACGGTGTCTAGGGAAGATAGGGTATACGCAGACCTTACCCCTCCCTTGAAGGTAGAGAGACTATTTACGATAAACCCCCGGCTCCTGGACAGCATCTTTAATATATTCAAACATTCCCTAACCTCCAGACACCTATTCCACGTGTGAACTAAAAAATCTAGAGGAACCATGGCCAGATATAGACATGACAAGAGCAGCAGTTCTTGTACATAACTCTGCTAACGTTAGTCCTCACAACGAGGACAAAACTAGCTCTTCGGCTACAAGTTCGACCGAAACCCCAGTAGCTTTGATTCAATCCTTATATTTATCTTAAGAAATCTATTGAATATATACAAATCATTAATTTTAGAACCTAGTAACTTAGAAGGAATAGAATCCAAATCTCAACCTTCAAATCCTAGCTCCGCCTCTGCTCATGAATTGGCAAAAATGACAAGTTGTACATCCCAAGAAGCCAAGGAAACTAACCACCCGTGACCATCTATCTCAGTACTCAGGGAAATTAATAGCACCAACTTTCCACACAATGCATGTTTTTGCTAACATAACTGTCCTGATAATTAAAAAAGAACATACTATGCTAAAGACAAGATACCCCGAGGAAAATTAAAACATCCAGCCCGGTTTTGGAAGCCCCCTTTTCCTATCAGCAAACAAATTTGTAGGCGCCTCTGGGAAGTTTGGATCTCTTTTCCCCTCACTTTCTCGCAGGGCCTCTACAAATATGCTCCCATGCTGTAGTACCGGCTGAGAACCTTGGGAGCCCTAAATTTCTCTCCCTATGGATGGGAATCTCTTCAAGGTCGGTTTGGAAGTTACTGGTGGACGACCATTTGAAACTTCTGAATCCTTTCTTGATGACCGAGTTTGACCACCAAGCTGCACTGGTTCTTCTTTCAAAGATCAGTGGATAACTAATTCACAGTAGGGGAATTATTTACAGACTTGATCTTCCAGCATTTGTCAGGTCCAAACATGATCACCGTTAGCAACTAAAATATTACTATAATCAATTACAGAATCTGTTTTCTTAAACCCAGCATCTGAGAGGGATATGTGAAGTGCTGAACCTTCTGTAGTGATGCACTTCTTCGAGTTGTGCTGGTAGTCGGCCTGAAGTAGTACGTCATAAATTATGGTGATACAATGGTCAGCTATTCTCCATGTATATCTACAGAGTTTCCCAGTAGTCTGATATCATTGCTGGTTGTCCAATAACTATCAATAGACTCAAGTACTCACCCCCCCACCCCCACCCCCCCCAACCCCC
>MDKH01095702.1:0-20591 GCA_005239495.1 Nicotiana undulata
TGGGTTATTATATTTGACTTCGACCGCTTTACACTATTTTAAAATTGTAATTTGAGCGTATCAGTTCCTCCAGCAGATCTTGCTCCAGTGGACTTTCATGACGGCGCCAAGCTTCCAGGAAGTCATGGGCCGTATGATGAGATTTATGGACACTATGTCTCAGGTTGGTTTATTTCCAGCAGATCCTGCCACTTTTCAGGCGGGAGGGGGAGTCCAGACCCTTACTTCCCAGGCTGCAGGTCAGACAGCAGCATTACATCATACCCCGGGTACACTGCCCGTGGGTGGGGTCCAGCCCGTAGTAGCAGCACTTGAGCCCAGACCAGCTGAGGACGGCGATCCGCTAGTCTTCGGGGGTGAACGAGGCGAGGATGCACAGGACTTCATTGACAGGTGCAGGGACAGACTGCACAACATGAGGATACAAGCATCCCATGGAGTGGATTTCACTACCTTTCAGTTGGAGGGCAGAGCTCGCAGGTGGTGGAAATCCTATATTCTCAGCAAGCCAGCAGGTTCTCCTCCTGTCACTTGGGAGCAGTTCATGCAGATGTTTCTGGATAGATATATCCCACCCTCTGAGAGGGAAGAGTTGCGGTATCAGTTTGAGTAGCTAGAGCAGGGACAGATGTCAGTGACAGATTATGAGGCCATATTTTCAGAGTTGTCTCTCCATACACTCATGATACTACCTACTGATGTCGAGAGAGTGCGGATATTTATGGTTGGGTTGCATCCCGGTATTAGGTCCACCATGGCCCGAGAGGTGGAGATGGGTACTCCTTATTAGCTCGTGGTGGAGATTGCCCGTAGGATCGAGGGGTATAGATCGAGGAGCAGGGAGAAAGGGAAGCAAGACAAGAGGGCTAGATTATCTAGAGATTTCATAGGTGCCCCAGCTAGGGGCAGAGGTCAGTTTGGGGGTGGTCAGCCCAGCAGGCCTTTATATTCAGCCCCTCTACCACCTCCCCGAGGTGTTCCAGTGAGGCCTTATTTCAGCGCCATGGCAGAACGTTCCTACCGTCCTCCAACCAATCAGAGTTCACCCAGTGGTTATTCAAATCATCCGAGATCCTCCAGCTCCTACTTCAGTTCTATCCATATGGATCACATCGCTCTCCGTCCATTCAGGGTTCTTCTTCGGGGCAGTAGGCTATGGTACCTGGAGGTTGTTACGAGTGTGGGGAGCCAGGTCATATGAGGAGGCATTGTCCCAAGTTTCGGGGTAAAGCAGTGCACCAGGGTTACCAGCCTATGGGTCTATCACCAGCAGTCCGGCCACCTAGAGGTGGAGGACAGGTCGGCAGGGGTCGTCCTAGAGGTGGAGGACAGTAAGGGGGAGGTCAGTCGGCTCCTGTTCACTCTGGAGGGGCTCAGTCTTCCGGTGCTCCAGCTAGATTTTATGCCATTCCAGCTAGATTAGATGCAGTGGCCTCAGACGCCGTGATCATAGGTATTATCTCAGTATGTGGTAGAGAGGCTTCAGTATTATTTGATCCAGGATCCACCTATTCATATGTTTCAGGATTATTTGCTCATTTTCTGGATGTTCCTCGTGAGTCCTTGGGTTCTTCTATATATGTGTCCACTCTTGTGGGCAATTCTGTGGTGGTAGACCGGATCTATCGGTCTTGTGTGATCACCTTCTGTGGGTTCGAGACCAGAGCAGACCTTTTATTGCTCGACATGGTTGATTTTGAGGTTATTCTAGGCATGGATTGGCTATCTCCTTATCATGTCATGCTAGATTGCCATGCCAAGATAGTTACTTTATCCATGCCCGAGTCGCCTAGGCTGGAGTGGAGAGGTTCCTCAGTTATTGAAGTCAGCCGGGTTATTTCATTCATGAAGGCTCGACATATGGTCGAGAAGGGTTGTTTGGCCTATCTTGCTTATGTGCGGGACACCACCGCCGAGTCTCCGACGATTAATTCAGTTCCAGTTGTTCGAGAGTTTGCTGATGTATTACCTTCAGACCTTCCAAGCATGCCTCCGGATCGTGATATTGATTTCTGTATTGATGTAGCTCTAGGCACTCAGCCTATTTCCATTCCCCCGTACGGTATGGCTCCGAAGGAGTTGAAGGACATGAAGGAGCATCTTGAGGAGTTGTTAGCTAAGGGGTTTATCAGACCGAGTGTATCGCTATGGGGTGCTCCAGCCCTATTTGTGCAGAAGAAGGATGGGTCTATGCGGATGTGTATTGATTACCGCCAGTTGAACAAGGTCACCATTAAGAACAAGTATCCTTTGCCGCGCATCGATGATTTGTTTGACCAGTTGCAGGGTGCTAGGGTATTTTCTAAGATTGATTTGAGATCGAGATATCATCTGTTGAAGATTCGGGCCTCAGATGTTCCGAAGACTTCTTTTCGTACGAGATATGGCCATTATGAGTTCCTGGTGATGTCCTTTGTCTTGACTAATGCCCCAGCAGTATTTATGGACTTGATGAATAGGGTGTTCAGGCCGTATATTGATTCCTTTGTCATTGTCTTCATTGATGACATATTGATTTACTCACGTAGCCTGGGGGAGCATGAGCAGCATTTGAGAGTTGTGCTTCAGACTTTGCGGGAACAGAAGTTATATGCTAAGTTCTTCAATTGTGAGTTCTGGTTGGATTCCGTAGCATTCTTGGGGCATGTGGTATCCGTAGAGGGTATCGAGGTTGATCCTCAGAAGATCGGGGCAGTTCAGAGTTGGACGCGTCCTACTTCAACTACACAGATCAGGAGTTTCTTGGGCCTAGTAGGTTATTACCGTCGTTTTGTGGAGGGGTTTTCTTCTATTGCAGTCCCATTGACTAGATTGACTCAGAAGAATGCCCTGTTCCGATGGTCCGACGAGTGTGCGGCGAGCTTTCAGAATCTCAAGGCAGCACTAACTTCAGCACTAGTTCTAGCATTGCCTTCCGGTTCTAGGATGTATACAGTATATTGCGACGCTTCACATGTTGGTTTGGTATGTGTGTTAAGGCAGGAAGGGAGAGTTATTGCTTATGCTTCACGCCAGCTGAAGGTTCATGAGAAGAATTACCATATGCACGATTTGGAGTTGGCGGCGATTGTTCATGCTCTTCAGATTTTGAGGCACTACTTGTATGGAGTGTCCTGCGAGGTTTATACAGACCACCGCAGCTTGCAGCACTTGTTCAAGCAGAGGGATCTTAATTTGAGGTAGCGAAGGTGGCTTGAGTTGTTGAAAGATTATAATATCACCATTATTTATCATCTGGGCAAGGCAAACGTGGTAGTAGAAGCCTTAAGCAGGAAGGCAGAGAGTATGGGTAGCTTAGCTTATATCGCAGCAGAGGAGAGACCTCTAGCCTTGGACATTCAGTCCTTGGCTAATCGCCTGGTGAGATTAGACCTTTCATAGCCTCGTCGAGTTTTAGCACATGTGGTTGCTCAGTCTTCGTTATTGGGAGAGATTAAGGCTCGGCAGTTTGATGATCCGTACTTGGCAGAGCTTCGGGAGACAGTGGTTTAGGGTAGGGCCAAGGAAGTTACCATTGGCGAGGATGGTGTTCTGAGACTTCAGGGTCGTTTATGTGTTCCTAATGTCGATGGCCTTAGAGGGAGGATTCTAGAAGAGGCACACAGTTCTCGGTATTCTGTTCATCCTGGTGCTACGAAGATGTATCGTGATTTGAAGCAGCATTACTGGTGGAGGCGGATGAAGAGGGACATTATGGAGTATGTGGCGAGGTGTCTTAATTGCCAGCAGGTTAAGTATGAGCCCCAGAGGCCATGAGGCCTACTTCAGCAGATGCCCATTCCCGAGTGGAAGTGGGAGCGCATCACTATGGACTTCGTGGTTGGGTTGCCTCGGACTTTGCGGAAGGTTGACGCGATTTGGGTCATTGTGGATTGATTGACCAAATCAGCGCATTTCATTCCCGTGGCTACTACTTATACTTCTGAGAGGTTGGCCCAGATCTACATTCGAAAGATAGTCCGGTTGCACGGTGTGCCGGTGTCCATTATATCAAATCGAGGTCCTCAGTTTACCTCGCTTTTCTGGAGGGCATTGCATAGTGAGATGGGTACCCAGATCGATCTCAGCACAGCATTTCACCCTCAGACTGATGGTCAGCCGGATCGGACAGTTCTGATATTGGAGGACATGCTCAGGGCATGTGTGATTGAGTTTGGAGATCAGTGGGACCAGTTCTTGCCTCTAGCCGAGTTTGCTTACAATAATAGTTACCAGTCCAGCATCGAGATGGCCCCATTTGAGGCCTTGTATGGTCGGCGATGTCGTTCTCCTATCGGGTGGTTTTAGCCTGGCGAGGTTAAGTTGTATGGCACTTACTTGGTGAATGATGCTTTAGAGAGGGTAAAGTTGATTCAGGAAAGGCTCCGCACAGCACAGTCTAGACAGAAGAGTTACGCGGATCAGAAGGCGCGTGAGGTATCATTTATGGAGGGAGATAAGGTCATGTTGAAGGTCTCACCGATGAAGGGTATTATGAGGTTCGGGAAGAAGGACAAGCTGAGCCCACGGTTTATAGGTCCTTTCGAGGTATTGAGGCGAGTTGAAGAGATTTCTTATGAGCTTGCTTTACCTCCCAATTAATCAGGAGTTCATCCGATCTTTCATGTATCCATGCTCCAGAGATACCATGTTGACTTCTCTCACGTGGTTGATTTCAGTGCTATTCAGTTGGATGAGAGGTTGGGCTACGAGGAGGAGCCAGTTGCTATTATTGACAGACAGGATCGCAGTTAAGATCCAAGAGAGTTTCTTCCGTAAAGATCCAATGGAGGGGCCAGCCAGTCGAGAAGGCGACTTGGGAGTCCGAGTCCGATATGCGGAGCCGATATCCCCATCTTTTCCCCGATTCAGGTATCTTTCTATGTCCGTTCGAGGACGAACGTTTGTTTTAGAGGTGGAGATTGTGATGACCGAAGAAGGGGTCATCCCGTGTATTTCTATCAAAATCTGTATTTCAAGGTCCCGAGGACCTCCTTCTATCTCACCAGGATTTGCGTGCGCAGCCCGGGCGTGTAGCCGGGAAGCCGTTATGAGGAAACTAATAAAAATGATATTTGGTATTGAAAATTTGAGTAAAGTTGACTTTGGTCGCCATTTTTGGTAAATGGACTCGGACCCGTGATTTGATGGCCCCAGGAGGTTCGTCAGAAATATGGGACTGGGGCGTATGCTCGGAATCGGATGACGAGGTCCCAAGTTCGAGGAATGTATTTTTGAAGAAAATTATTTTCTAAAAATATAAAGGGTTTTGAAAATAAAATTTCTATGTGAAACTTGTGGTATCGGGCCCGTATTATGGTTCCGGAGCACGGTACAGGTCTTATATATTATATTTGTTATGACTTTGAAACGTGGTAATAAACGGAATCCATTTGACGTGATTCGGACCTATAATGCGAAAGTTGAGGTTTAAAGAAGTACTGAGAAAATTTCATTGAGTTTGAGGTTAATTCGATGTTTACTATGTTATTTTGGTAATTTGATTACACGAATGAGTGCGTAGGATGTTTTCGAGGTTGTGTGCACTTTTGGTTTGGAGTTCCGAGGGCTCGGGTGAGTTTCAGAAAGGTCTCGGGGTGTGTTAGGAAGATCACATCTGTTGCAGGTTCAGAGAATTTCAAGTCTCTGAACCTGCCAGTGCGGTCCGCGGTCCCTTTTTGCGGCCCGCGGTAGGAGTCCTCGCAGCTGCGGTCGCCTTGCGCAGTCCGCGGTGGAAGGCCTTCGCGGTCCGCTGTGGAGGGGCCTTCGCGGTCCGCGGTCGTTTAGCGCGGTCCGCGGTGGGGGGCCTGAGAGGAGTATAAATAAGCGGGATTTTCAGTATTTTATTCACTTTCAAGACCCCAAAACATAAGAGACAATTTTTCCAATCACTCCATCTTCTCCAAAACGTTTGTAAGTGATTTCTAACTCATTTTCTTCACTTCTTAACTTCTTTTTACAAGATTTCATCTTAGAATTTAGGGTTTTCATGGTGAAATTGGGGACTTTGGGTAAAACCTAAGAATATTGAAATTTGGGGATTTAGACCTCAAATTGAGGTCGGATTCCAAAACCCTTTACATATCCGGGCTCGGGGGCGAATGGGTAATCGAGTGTTGGTCCGAACTTCGGGTTTGGACCGAGTGGGCCCGGGTTCAATTTTTTTGACTTTTTGGGAAAAACTCTAGAAAACCCACCCCATGCATTAAAGTTGATTCATCTAGCATTTATTGATTTAATTAAGTAACTTGTGGCTAGATCCGAGTCCTTGGGAGGCGAGTTTGGACTTTCGGGCGCTTTCTTGACCCGAAAAGTAGGTTCGACACGAGGTGAGTCTCCTTTCTAACCTTGTAAGAGGGAATTGTCCCCATAGGTGATTTAAATGCTATGTATGATCTTTGTGGGGGCTACGTATGTACAAAGTGACGAGAGTCCGTACGTAGCGGCTATTATTATTATGTCCGGGTAGTTAGGCCCACTTCATGCCTTGTGTTCTTCCTCGTAATGAATTATATGTTATGACTTCATGTTATATGTAGTATTGTTTCCCTGAGATTTATGTAATTTGATAAGTTGAAGGAGTTGGTTATGGAATGAAATTTTAAAGGAATATTGTGTGTGCATGTGACCGCTTCGCAATTTACATTCCGCGAGCGGAGTGTGATTTCCCCCACTCTCATGGGAGCGGGTCGTATGCCATGGAGTATTGAAGATGCACTTATGGTTTGGGTCGTTCGACCCTCGGCAGTGCACAGATATGATTATTTTATGGCAAGATGCACTTATGGTTCGGGTCGTTCGACCCTCGGCAGTGCACATATATGATTATGGTTATGGCTCAGGCCGGTTGTCCTTATTCCATATGCGCATGACAAATTGTTACTGTTTTTCATGGATATTGATTTGGCAAATATTTGGGGGGGGGGGGGAATATAGTAATTGTTTATTTACTTCCAGTATTTATTTAGATTTCAGTGCCTTTACTATTTGCTGCCTTACTACCTTCACATGCCTATCATCATAATCTGTTAACTTATATTGCTGGACCTTAGTGAGTGTCGAGTCGACCTCTCGTTACTACTTCTTCGAGATTAGACAGGATACTCACTGGGTACATATTTATTTATGTACTCATGGTACGCTTTCTTACTTAATTGTACAGGATCTGAGGTTAGTGCTTCTGGTTAATAGACCGGAGCTCGATTCTGATTATAGCCGGACCTGACTTCACAGTGAGCTGCTTCTCCTGATGATTCTCGGCAACACCATGGAGTTTCTTTTGTTATTTCCCGTCTATTTCTTCAGACAATGGGACTGTATATTATATCTTTTGTATATTCTGTTAGTATGCCCGTAGGACTTGTGACACTAGTTCCTGGCACACACATGGTAGTTATTATGGATTACGGGTCTGTATATGTATTGGCTCGCGTCTTTTTATGACTATTTTCGGTTAAAACTGATTAATCATCCTTTTCGGTTAATGTTTAAGCTTTAAAATTGGGTATATGTTGAGATGTTTAATCAAATAAGAAGGAACCCTTAGTAAATTGAGTGTTGGATCGCATGACCCCGATGTTGGGCGCCATCACGACCCGAGTTAGGACTTTGGGTCGTGACAACTAGCTAATAGAAATGGTTTAGTTTGTGCTCAAGCAAGGTTAAGGATGCAGATTCCTACCAGCTCAGTGGAAGACCAAGAGTGACAGAAAAGTTAAAGAATGTCCACTATTCCAAGTTGTATGCCTCTTTTTGCCCAATGTTGTTATGTCTAATTTCTTTAAAAAGCAAGTTCTGTCATATTTCACACAAGAACAACAGTTATATGGTCCCAACATTTACCGTATCATATGTAACTATTTCCTCTTTTATAACTGCAAAGCTAAAAAGTTAATTGTATCTCTGTATGCTCTTCTGATGGATAGTAAACCATATAAGAGACAAACTTTGTATAGCTTAACCATGTCATTGGAAAAGTTGCGCGAGTGTTTGATAAAAAGCTTAGATGTTGTTCAAGAGGAGGTGAAGTATTTGAGAAAAAGTGTAGACGTTATACAAGAGGAGGTTGTTGATACGAGTGTTGAAGCTTACAAGTATGTTAAGACTAATCTTTCCTTCTTTTGGCATGATCCAAGTAACGATACGTAAACGTAATGATATTCCATAAGTGGTTCTACTCATAGCAGTTAAGGATATCTACATTATTAATTCCTATAAAGTGATATTCATGCATGTATAAGTATGTATCTAGTTCCCTATTGAGGTATATGATAGAGATGTTAATTTTCATAATATATGCATATGCATTTACCATTGTGCTACCACCGGTTAGGCAGTTATGTATCATTAGTTACCACTGATCAGTTGCGCGGTTATACATTTACCACCGTGCGAAGGTCGTTTGGTAAGTTACCACTGATTAGTTGGGCAGTCATGCATCATACGATATGGATAAAAAGATGATAGTCTCAAGGAGAAGCAGTATATATATATAATAAGTATGCATATACAGTGGTACTTTAGAGATTTAATTTGATTCTTATATGTCTTCAATTATTGTTGACTTAATGTTATGTTTTAGTTTTGCCTTACATGCTCAGTACATTATTCGTACTGACGTCCTTTTGTTTGGGACGTTGCATTCATGCCTGCGGGTATAGATAATCAGTTTGACGAGCCCTCATAGTAGACGAGATTGACTTCAGCAAAGGATAGGTAAGACTCCACCTCATTCGGAGTGCAGCCGAGTTTATGACTCATCGTGTCAGAATTTTGCTACAGACTTATGGGTAGGCCGGTACCCTATCCCATTTGATGTCAAATAATCTTAGAGGCTTTGTAGACAGAGGTTCATTTTGTACAGTATGTCAGAGGCCTTGACGACCCATATGTATTTATGTTTTAAGAAAAATGATTCAGTGATACAGTGTTGCGCGCTTATAGTTATACATTATGAGTTGTGGCCATGTTGTCCCATGATAGTTACAAAGAGAAAAAAAGAGTTTCAGAGTGGTTCGATCGGGTCAATGCGGCACCGGGTGCCAGCCACGCCTCCCCAAGTTCGGGGCTTGACAGGAGTAGCTACAGATCCCTCTAAGATTGAGTCCATGACTAATTGGACTACTCCAACATCTATCAAGGCATTGAGAAGATTCTTAGGACTTACAGGCTATTATAGGAGGTTTGTGAGGTTATATGGGTTGATTTCCATACCTTTAACCAATTTGTTGAAGAAAAATGCATTCAAATGGAGTTAGGAAGCTGAATCTGTATTTCAGGAGTTAAAGACAACTATGACTACTGTCTCAGTCTTAGCACTAGCAAATTTTTCTAAACCTTTCATCATTAAGACAGATGCTTTCTCAAAGGGAATAGGGGTTGTGTTGATTCAAGAAGGCAGACTCATTGCCTATTTCAGTAGACCTCTAGCTCCTAGACACCTGGGTCTGTCAACTTATGCAAAGGAATTCATGGCAGTCCTTTCAGCAGTGGATAGGTGGAGGAACTACTTGCAGGGAGGCCATTTCATTATTAGAGTTGGTCACCACATCTTGAAATACCTTTTAGACCAAAGAGTCACTATAACATTGCAGCAGAAAGGCCTAACTAAATTTCTAGTGCTAGATTATGAGGCGCAGTTCAAGAAGGGGACAAATAATAGAGTGGCTGATGCATTTTCTAGAAGAGATGAGGAAGGTTCTACCCTTAATGCTATTACAACAGTGGAACCTACATGGATGGAGGAGATCACACAAAGTTATGAGCATAATCCCATGGATTTACAGCTGCTGACTGAGTTGTTTAAATTCCCACGAAGCAAGGCCAATTACACACGAGCTCGAGGCATTATCATATATGATCAGAAACATTCATAGGTAGGGAAGCCAGTGTAAGAGAAAAGATATTTTGATCACTACATCAGCTCTCCGTGGGAGGACACTCCGGGCAACAAGGAACTACAAAAGAATTAAGATGGTTTTCTATTGCCCAAACATGAAAAAGGACATTTCTAAGTGCGTTTCTTAGTGTGATGTATGCCAAAGGGTAAAAAATGAGAATATTCAACCCCCAGGGCTACTGCATCCCCTTCCCATCCCAGAATCCTCATGGAAAGACATTACTATGAATTTTATTGAAGGGCTTCCTTTTTAAGGTCACAAAAATGCTATCCTAGTGGTTATTGACAGACTAACCACGTATGGGCATTTCCTGGCACTCAAACATCCTTTTTCATCTCAAGATGTGGCTGAACTATTTCTTATAGATATATAGACTACATGGGCTACCTAAGACTATTGTGTCTGACAAGGACCTTATCTTTACTATCTAGCTTTGGTAGCAGCTATTCAAATCCTTGGGTACCATGTTGACCATGTCAACCTCATACCACACACAAACTGATGGCCAAACAGAAAGACTCAATCAATGCGTTGAGACTTATCTTAGAGCCATGGTGCTTAATGAACCTAGGAAATGGATGAAGTGGTTGCTTTTTGCAGAGTGGTGGTACAACACAAACCTCCATAGTGCATTGAATGCCACACCATTTCAGGCTCTCTAATGGTACAACCCTCCCCAGGTTCTTATGAGGTCTTTACCCCATTCTACTCCTACTATTGTGGGGATACAACTGGCAGAGAGACAATAATTTCTACAAAATTTAAAGGAGAATCTGAAGCAAGCTCAAGCAAGTATGAAATGTTTCGCGGATAAGCACAAATCAAATAGGGAGTTGGAGAAAGGGGATTGGTGTACCTCAAATTACAACCCTATCGGCAGTCATCACTAGCAATGAGAAGGAATTTAAAACTTAGTGTTAGGTACTATGGGCCTTACAAAATACTACCAAAGGTGGGATCAGTGGCTTATCGTTTAGATCTTCATCCTGGTACACAGATCCATTCAGTGTTTCCATGTGTCGCAACTGAAATGAACATTTGGCCCAGACATGTGATGACCCAAGGGGTCATTTTATGAATTAAGACTCCGTTCTAGGCTTATTAACTGTAAAAATATTAATTTTAACTACCTTGATTTGTGTGCACAGTCCAGGTGTGAAACCGGAAAGCTTTTATGTGAAAATATGAGAAATAGTAATTTCTAGAGTTAAAATTTGATATAGTTGACTTTCATCAACATTTTCAGTAAACGGACTCGGATCTGTGTTCCGATGATCCCGGGAGGTCCGTAGTAAAATATGGGACTTGAGCGTATGCCCGGAATTAAATTCCGAGGTCCCAAGCCTTAGGAATCAATTTTTGAACGAAATTATTTTGCTGAATTATTAATGAAATAAAGAAAAAAATTAACGTTTGAAACCATTGGTATCAGTCCCGTATTTTGGTTCCAGAGCCCGATACATGTTGGTTATAGTATTTGAATACTATCTGTGAAATTTGGTGAGAATCGTAGTTTATGTGACGTGATTCGGACGTCCGGTTGAGAAATAGTGAACTTTAAGTGTTCTTGAGAAAAATGATGAGTTTTGAGGTTTAATTCATAGTTTTACATGTTATTTTCATGATTTGACCGTACGAGCAAGTCTGTATGATGTTTTTAGACTTGCGTGCATGTTTTTTTTAGAGCCCCGAGGACTCGGGTGATTTTCGGATAGGCCACGGGGTGTTTTACACTTATAAAATTTGTTGGTTTTGTTGTTTCTGGTGCCCAGTCTTTTTCTTCTTCGCGTTCGCGTGGCTTCAGCCGCGAACGTGTAGAGTAAAATTGAACTGGGCCTTTTATACTATGCGAACACATGAACTAGGCCGCGAACACGAAGCACTGGGGGATTACCCTTCACGAACGCGGCTAGGCCATCGCGAACGCGAAGAGTATTGGGACTAGGGAAGGAGGCTTACGCTTCTTCTATGCAAATACGTCCTGTGGGCCGCGAACGCGAAGGCCCAGTTGACAAAGCATCGCAAACGCGTCCTGCCTCGTTCTAACGTGAAGGCCACTGGCCCATTACCCTACGCGAACGCGGGCATGCTCACGGGAACGCGATGAGGACCTGCCCAGCGATATAAAACCTATTTTAAAATACGGGCAGAACTCTTATTTTCACCATTTTTTGAACTACCAAGCCCGAGAGACAATTTTCTTCACCAAAGTTCATCCCCAAAGTGTTGGTAATCAATTCTAAACTCTACTCTTTAAATTACCCAACGTTTTACATCACTTTTAAATCAAAAATCAAGAATTTTCATGGTAAAAATTGAGGGTTTGGGTAGAATTAGGGAATTTTGTAAAAATCGAACCTTTACCTCGAATTGAGGTTGGATTTCGAAACTAATTCCATATTCAGGATCGGGGGTGAATGGGTAAACGTTATTTGGTCCGAAGCCCGAGTTTGGACCAAGCAGGACCAGGGTCGGGTTTTAACCTTCTTTGAGAAAACTTAGGAAAAAGCATAATTTTCAGTAAAATTACTTCCTTTAGAATTAATCAATGATATTAAGTTAATTATGATTAGATTCGAGTGTATTGGAGGTTAATTCAAAAGGAAAAGCTATAATTGAGCAGTGAGTGGCCTGCGAATTTGAGGTAATGTTTAGTTTAACCTTGACTTGAGGGAATAGGAACCCCCCAACTTAATTTCTATGTGAATTTTCATGTGTGTGGTGTATAAGTGAGGTGACGAGTATCTATGCACCACCAAGTTATCTGTTAAACATGATCCCTTCCCCGTTTCCAATTTATTTGATTCATGGCTTAATTGTTTTATGCTCATTGATGTTTATATGACTACTTGGCTTTGTTAACTTGTTGTTAAGCCTTGTTTCAATTATTTTGGGAAGTGTTGGTTGTTTCCTTGGTTTCATTGTGGTACATAAAGGTTGAGCGGGTTGACATTTTTTATGAGATATGTATATTTCTGTTGGTTTCATTTTGAGATGATATTGATGAAGTTTATGAGAAAATAAAGTTTCTTGTTTATATGTGTTGAGACAAAAATGTTGTGAAAGGATTGGCCTAAATTGTGAGAGTTTTTATAAATAAACTGATATGATATGTCTGGTGGGAGTGGGTTGCATGCCTCAACAAGGAGTGATAAAGGTGGACAGGTGGGATCGGGTTGCACGCCGCAACAGAAGTAATAAGGGTGATATATAGGGAGGAGCAATAAGGGTGGACAGGTGGGATCGGGTTGCACGCCGCAACAGAAGTAATAAGGGTGATATATAGGGAGGAGCAATAAGGGTGGACAGGTGGGAGCGGGTTGCACGCCGCAACAAGGAGAAATAAGGGAGGACACTTATACTATACTGATTTTCAAAAAAAACAAAGATTTGAGAACTTGCTGGTTTTACTTTACTATTTTTCATATTTTGCACTACTTTTATTTTAAAGTCCAAGTTTGGATAAATTGGAAACTTAAGTGAGAATTGGTTATAGCTGAGACATGAAAATGGTGGTTGGGTTATTTTAAATTGTTGCTACAGTTATTGTTTGTTTATTTTAGAATTTCCTTTGTGCTTTATTTTATATTGTTCACAAGTTATATTGTTAATGCCCCGTCGTAGCCTCGTCACTACTTCGTCGAGGTTAGGCTCGGCACTTACTCAGTACATGGGGTCGGTTGTACTGATACTACACTCTGCACTATTTTGTGCAGATCCAAGTACCGGCCAGCGTTAGAGAATTTAGTAGCGGTCATTTATCATTTGGAGACACGAGGTATATTTGCCGGCGTCCGCAGATTCCTTGAGTCTTCTCCTAGTTTTATAGAGACTGTTTTATTTTAATCAAAACAGATATATTATTTCTTTCAGCCCATTATTTGTAGTATTCTTAGAAGTTCGTTAATTGTGACACCAGACCCTAGGGTAGCATAGAGTTATATATATTATTAGTTCGTGGCTCGATTTATTTATTTGTTTATAATTTTATTTATGAAGTTATTCGTTGGAAATCATTAGATTTAATTTACTTTAAATTTTCTTATTGTGTTTAAGTAAATAATAGGAAAATTGCTAATTGAATTATAACATTGGCTTGTCTAGCAAGGGTGGTGCTAGGCGCCATCACGATCCCTAAGGTTGGGAATTTGGGTCATGACAAGTTGGTATCAGAGCACTATGTTTCTTAGGTCTCACAATTCAAGAACAATATTAATAGAGTCTGAAGGATCGGTACGGAGACGTATGTACTTATCTCTTAGAGGCTATAAGGTTAGGAACAATTTCACTTCTATTCTACTCTATTGTGCGAATTTATTCTATCATTGATGATTGAACTCGTCTATTCTTGTTCTCTCGCAAATCTCAAAAACACGCAATGTGTCTACAATCGGACAAGACAGGCAGCCCCAATGACAGCTACGACTATGGCAGCGGCCGAGGCCGCGCCAGAGGCCAAGGCATGGGCAGGACTCAGCCCATTGCTCAGACAGCAGCCCCAACTACGGAACCCCAGATCGAGATTAATGAGGGGGTTCCAGTTCAGACCGTTCCAGCGGGACCAGCTCGGGTCCCAGATGGGTTTAATGCTACCCCGGTACTTCAGGACACGTTGGTCCGTTTAGTGGGTATTATGGAGAGTGTAGCCTAGACTAGCACACTCCTTGTTGCAACAGTCGTATCTCAAGCTGGAGGAGGGTCTAGACTCCTGATACCCACACTTCGGTTCAGACTACTCCTCAGGTTCAAACCCTAGCAGCCAATCCAATTGGGGTAGTTCAGTCAGTTTCTACAGCACCGCTTGTTGAGGGGGCAGCTATGTCCTCAGATGCTTTGTGGAGACTGGACAGGTTTATCAAGTTTTTCCTTGTTCATTTCAGTGGTGCTACTTCAGAGGATCCTCAGTAATATCTGGATAGTTGTCATGAGGTTCTGCGTAATATGGGTATTTTGGAGATCAATGGAGTCAATTTCGCTGCTTTTCAGATGACTGGTTCCGCCAAGAAATGGTGGAGGGATTATTTGTTGACTAGACATGTTGGGTCGCCTGCCTTGACTTGGGATCAGTTTTCTCACCTCTTTTTGGAGAAGTTTTAGCCCGTTACTACTCGAGAGGAGAAGCATCGTTAGTTTGAGCGACTTCAGTAGGGAAGCATGATTGTGACCCAGTATGAGAATCGTTTGGTGGATTTGGCTAGGCATGCTATTCTTTTATTGCCCACAGAGAGAGAGAGGGTTAGACGGTTTATTGAGGGCCTTGCTCAACCCATCAGGTTGCATATGGCCAAGGAGACAGGGACAGAGATTTATTTTCAGGATGCAGCTAATGTGGCTAGGAGAGTTGAGTCAGTTCTCGGGATGGGAGGTTAGGGGTCTGACAAGAGACCTCGACATTCCGGTGATTTCAGTGGTGCCTCATCTGGAGGCGGGACTTCTTTTAGCAGAGGCCAGTCTTCCAGGCCATTTCATTCAGCACTACAGGCTTCACATGGTACTTCGGGTGGTCGTGGTTCTTATATGCCTCCTTTCGCTCAGCCAGTCTACAGTGCTCATTCAGCTCCTATTAAAGCACCTCCTCTGCAGAGTTATTATCGTGGTCAGTAGGCTCGTCAGGGTCAATGTTCATATTATAAGGGAAGTTTTGAGTGTGGTGAATATGGGCATATTCGGTGAGCTTGTTCGAAATTTCTGGGTAATCAGCACCAGTACCAGCGTTCTCGTGCCATAGTTTCAGCACCAGCTGCAGCACCACTTGCCCAGCCAGCCAGGGGTAGGGGTCAGGCAGTTAAAGGTAGAGGCCAGAATGTTAGAGGTGGAGGTCAGGTAGCTAGGGGTGGAGGTCAGCCTGCTAGAGGTGGAGGTCATCCCAGAGATGTGGTTCGGGATGGCGGGGCCCAGCCCCGATTATATGCATTTCCATCCAGACCCGAGGCAGAGTCCTCCGATGCTATTATTACAGTTATCATCTCAGTTTGTGTAGATCTGCTTCAATTTTGTTTGATCCGGGGTCTACTTATTCTTATGTTTCATCCTATTTTGCCTCGTATTTGATTGTGCCACGTGATTCCTTGAGTGTTCCTGTTTATGTGTACACCGGTGGGAGATGCTATTGTGGTAGATCTTGTGTATCGTTCATGCGTAGTAGTCATTGAGGGTCTCGAAACTAGTGTGGATCTTTTGCTTCTAGACATGGTCTATTTTGATGTTATATTGGCCATGGATCGGTTGCCGCCTTACTATTCCATCTTGGATTGTCACACCACGACAGTTACATTAGCCTTGCCGAGGTTGCCTCGATTAGAATGGAAAGGGACTCCTGATCATTCTCCCAACCGAGTGATTTCATATGCTAAGGCTTGTCGCATGGTTGAGAGGGGATGTTTGGCTTATCTGGCTCACATTCGTCACTCCGATGCTGAGATTTCTTCTATAGAGTCACTTTCTATCGTTTATGAGTTTCCCGAGGTATATCCTGCAGACCTGCCATGGATGCCACCCGATAGGGATATTGATTTTTGTATTGATGTGGCTCTGGGCAATCAGCCCATTTCCATTCCTCCTTATCAGATGGATCCACCTGAATTGAAAGAGTTGAAAGAACAGTTGCAAGACTTGTTGGGTAAGGGTTTTATTAGACCTAGTGTCTCTCCTTGGGGTGCACCGGTTTTTTTGTAAAGAAGAAAGATGGGTCGATGAGGATGTTTATAGATTATCGGCAGTTGAATAAAGCTACTATCAAGAATAAATATCCATTGCCGAGAATTGATGATTTATTTTATCAGCTTCAGGGTGCCAATGTGTTTTCAAAAATTGATTTGAGATCGGGCTACCATCAGTTGAAGATTAGGGCGTATGATGTTCCTAAGACAGCCTTTCGGATGAGGTATGGGCATTATGAATTTCTGGTGATGTCCTTTGGGTTGACTAATGCTCCAGCAGCCTTTATGGACTTGATGAATCGGGTTTTCAAGCCTCATCTGGACTCTTTCGTGATCGTGTTCATTAATGACATTCTAATATACTCCCGCAGTCGGGAAGAGCATGAGCAGCACCTCTGTATAGCTCTCCAGACTTTGAGGGATAATTAGTTGTATGCAAAGTTTTTGAAATGTGAGTTCTGGTTGGATTCAGTAGCCTTCTTGGGTCATATCGTATCAGCTGAGGGTATTCAGGTTGATCCTAAGAAGATAGAGGCAGTCAAGAACTTGCCTAGACCCACTACAGCCACGGAGATCAGGAGCTTCTTGGGTTTAGCGGGTTACTACCGTTGTTTTGTGGAGGGGTTTCCATCTATAGCAGCCCCAATGACTAAATTGACTCAGAAAGGTGCCCCATTTAAATGGTCAGATGAGTGCGAGGCGAGCTTTCATAAGCTCAAGACAGCCTTGACTTCAGCACCAATGTTGGTTTTACCATCAGGTTCGGGTTCTTTCAAGGTGTATTGTGATGCTTCCCGAGTTGGACTTGGAGCAGTATTGATGCAGGATGGCAGGGTGATTGCATATGCATCTTGACAGTTGAAAGTCCATGAGAAGAATTATCATGTTCATGACTTAGAGTTGGCAGCCATTGTTCATGCATTGAAGATTTGGAGTCACTATCTTTATGGCGTGCCGTGTGAGGTTTTCAAAGACCATCGCAGTCTCCAATACTTATTCAAGCAAAAGGATCTAAATTTGAGGCAGCCGAAATGGTTAAAGTTACTGAAGGATTATGTTGTCACTATATTATATCATCCAGGGAAGGCCAACGTGGTGGCTGATACACTGAGTAGAAAGGCGGTGAGTATGGGAAGCCTTGCATTTATTCCAGTCGGTGAGAGACTGTTAACTTCAAACATTCAGACTTTGGCTAATCAGTTTGTGAGGTTGGATATTTCTCCCAGCAGTGTTCTAGCTTGTACAGTCGCTCGGTCTTCTTTAATTGAGCGTATTAAAGAGCGGTAGGATGATGACCCATATTTGATGGTTCTTAGGGACACAGTTTGGCACGGTGGTTCCAAGCATGTTACAGTTGGAGACGACGGTGTTTTGAGGATGCAGGGTCGTATATGTGTGCCTAATGTTGACGGCTTTCCTGAGTTAATCCTTGAGGAGGCTCACAGTTCTAATTGGTGGAAAAGGATGAAAAAGGACAATTTTGCGTATGTGTCTCGTTGCTTAAATTGTCAGCATGTAAAATATAAGCATTAGAGACCCGATGGTTTGCTTCAACAGATAGAAATTCCTGAGTGGGAGTGGGAGCGTATCTGTAATGACCCAGCCAGTCGTTTTGTGTGTTGGGACTCCGTTCCCGTGAATGACTCTTTCCATAGCGGCTACTCGTGCCTTATGATTTGTGTGGTCAGGTAGTTCGAGATTCAGAAGTGTTTTGGCCAGTTCAGGAACACTTGGTTCCTGAAGGCTAGCCTATTTGGCTAATTTTGGTTCCGAGCAGCATTTTGAGCAAATGACCTCGGAATCGAGTTCTGACAGCTCTAGCAGCTCTGGATGATGATTTCGGAGTTGGGAGTGTGTTTGCCTCGGGTTTCTGATGACCCGGGAGTATTTCGGCACCTGAATTGGAATTCAGGATTTCATAAGATATGGAATTCAGCCTGGAATTGGACCTCGTGATATCATGGTCCGAATGGAATTCCAGAATTGGAAATAGTTCCGTATAGTCATTTATGACTTGTCCGCAAAATTTGGGGTCATTCCGAGCAGTATAGACCCGTTCGGCGTATTGGTGAGCCATTTGAATTTTCTTGAAATCCTAAGTTTGAAACTAAGGGGTTTTGGAGAGTGATTTCTAGTTTGGATGATGTTTTTAGTGTTCTGGGAGCTCGAGCAAGTCCGTCATGTGATTTGGGACTTGTTGGTATAATTTGTCGAGGGCTCGGGTGGGACCAGGGGTCTCCCGGACCCCGATCGGGGTCAAAAACCATCAATTTGCATAGCTGGTGGGAATTTTCTGCTGTGACCGCACCTGCGGTCCATGAGCCGCAGGCGCGAGGTTCGCACCAGCGGAAAATTAATCGCAGGCGCAGCTCCTTCCGTAGGAGCGGCCTTTTCTCCGTAGGGGCGGCTCCGCAGGGGCGGCTTCGTAGGAGCGGACCAGACTCCGCAGGCGCGAGCAATCCCCAGGGCCCAGGCCATCGCAGGTGCGGCATATTTCCCGCAGGTGCGAGTCTACACCTGCGATCCAAAGTCCGCAGGTGCGAGAATTCCCCCCAGTGCCCAGGCCTTTTTCCGCTGGAGCGACACTTTTCCCGCAGGTGCGAGTCCGCACATGCGATCCACAGGTCGCAGGTGCGCAAACTACTAGGCAGTCCTATAAATAGCCCATTTTGTGAATCTTCTTCCCAAAAACAGATTTTTCCTCCATTGTTGCCTACCCCAAGAGCTGCAGAGCAGTAATTTTGGCCTAATTACTCAGGTAAGTAATTTTTTGGCCTCCACATGTTGAATCCTTCAATTCTTTGGGAATTTCCTCTTCCAAATTCATAGAAATTCATAAGAAATTGTTGGGGGAAATAGAGGGTTTTGAGGAAAATGGGAATTCTGATTTTAGGGCCATTGTAGGATGATTAATTGAGTTAATCTTGATCCTTAGGCGACGTATAGCGCATTTCTTCAAGTTTCCGGACGCCGAGGCTCGGAGTTGAATTTCCAAAGTACGTCAAGAATGTGTTTTTAAGGGAAATCCTTAATAAATCCTCCTCGAATCTTCCTAAATTGATATAATTATGTGTTTTTGGTTAGTTGCAAGCCATCGAGGGTAATTCGGAGGATTCGTGCGTCTTGTTGATTGGTCCGTTGGCCGGAGGAGCACTTGTCCAGGTGAGTCTCCTTTCCAAACTTTGTAAGGGGGAAATGTCCCCTAGGCTCCTTGTTGCTAATTGTGCTTGTTGAGGGGGCTACGTACGCACCACGTGACGAGAGTCCGTACGTGGCATCTATACTCTATGTTGGGTAGCTGTAGGACCCACGAGCATGTTCTAACTGTTTGTTTGAGATTATCTATTGTTTTGTACGAGTTATTACTGATATATGATGAAATTGAGCTATGATAGCTGCGAATTAAATGTACATAATATTCTGATAAGAATTATGAACCTCATCAATTGAGTAATTGTGTTACTCCTGATATAATTGATAAAGAGCAAGGAGTAAATGAGATAAGTCATAATAATGAGCTGTCAATCTAAATGAAGGTGGTTAAAATTCCTTCTTGTACTTGAATTTTTCCATCATGGTAATATTGTGAGCAAAGTGGATAATTTGATAAAAATCCTGACTTTGTCTATCAAGTGAGATGTGAGTATCCGATCCCGTTGAGAGTGGGCGAGTCGGTACCACGGTGTCTAAATATACACACACACACACACACACACACATATATATATATATATACGCATTCATGCATTCATGGCCCCCGAGTCACAGGTATGATTCGTGATCGGGGAGAACTTATATTTTCATTGCCCCTGAGTCACAGGTTTGATTCGTG
This sequence comes from Nicotiana undulata, assembly GCA_005239495.1. NCBI lineage: Eukaryota > Viridiplantae > Streptophyta > Magnoliopsida > Solanales > Solanaceae > Nicotiana > Nicotiana undulata. Next base: position 20,370 of record MDKH01095702.1, read on the forward strand.
ATCAGGGAGGAATTTCACTTATATTTTACTAGCCCCTGAGTCACAGGTTTGATTCGTGATCAGGGAGGAATTACATTCATATTTTTACCAGCCCCTGAGTCACAGGTTTGATACGTGATCAGGGAGAGATCAGAGTTATTTTACTAGCCCCTGAGTCGTAGGTTTGATTCATGATCAGGGAGAATTATACTACTAATTTCATCGGCCCCCGAGTCACAGGTA